>JAANSN010001167.1:0-37584 GCA_036850665.1 Dicranocentrus wangi | reverse complement strand
TTCAATGATGATGATGATGATTTTTCCCTTTTTTCAGGCTCGTGTTTCCACAATCAATACTCCAAGGCTGGGCACCTCAAGCGTGCTGAGATACACGCCGCACACGGAGCTGGATTATGGCTCAGTTGTTTGTCTCGCGACAAACGTTATTGGACAACAAGTGGAACCCTGTGTGTTTCACATTATTGCTGCCGGTAAGCAAATACAATCAAAAATTGAAACTTGAAATCTTTTTTTCTCGCTCTTACGTATATAGAGACATAGGAGGAAGCTTTCGTGGCACAAGAACAAAGAAAATCCTCTTATTCAGGATTCTTTCACGCCGTTTCTTCAATGCATTATGTGCAGTAGTCTCATAGAATAAAAACGTTTATTATAGTCTTTAAAAATATATATATATATCGTGAAAGAAGGCTACTATGTAACACTTAGAAATATACGTAGGACTAGTGCCAAAATACCGGAATGCATATTTTTTTGATCATTTTTACAAGCTGTTTGCTTCCCAATTATGATTCCAGAGAGAATGGATTGGAGCACTTGAGCGAAAACTTTGCCAATAACATTTTGATGATTGAATTGAAATGTTTTACTTATGCATGCTCACATACAGTTTATATATACCATTTTTTTAATTAGCTCATAAGGCGCACGAGTAAGTTTTAAGAGTGAATTTCAAATGTGGCAATTTTGATGATTATATAACTGTTTAGGTGGCAAGATGAGAGCATCGGTCACATCTTTTGGTCATGGGATCCATCGTCATCATTATTTAGGTACAATCTATATACCCCACCTATCATAAACATAACAAAAATATGCATAACATGCCAATTTAAGCTTTTTGCAATCGAGTATGGAATCAAGCCAGGAGAGAAATCACTTGGGTATAGCTTATGTGTTTTTTGGGTACTGTAGGTTGGATAAATCGTAATCTTGATGATTTCATAGGATTTTTTGAGTTTTTGTTGAGTAAAGACACCTTGGCTTCCTTCTGGAAAATTATTCTGTTTAATGAGCCGCTGCTGCTGGCTTAATACCGTGTGTAATTATCCCTTCCCTTTAGTAGAATGTCTATATTAGTATTATCTGTCTTTAAGAAAATCATTGACATTTTTGTCATTTAACAGGGAAACCGGATCCCCCATTCAACTGCTCGGCACAAAATATCACCTCCGAATCCCTGGAAGTGGAATGTATGGAAGGATTTGATGGAGGACTACCTCAAAAATTTCATGCTGATGTTGTGGACGCAGGAACTTCCCGTCTCCTTTCCAACTTCACGTCTGAAATCCCCTTCTTTTTGATCAATGAACTTAAGCCTGGTCAAGCTCTGAGGATCTTTGTTCATGCTTCCAATAAAAAGGGCTCTTCGGACAGCTTTATCCTTGAAGCACAAACTATTCAAGAAGCGGAGAAAAGAACAGGTAACCAAACACTTGGAACGTGAAGGAAATTTCAATATTGCACAGTCATACGTACGTACGTAGTACAAAAGAAAGTCGGGAAAAAGGAGAGAGGAAAGAAATGAATGTCTTCTTTTGGTAAACGATACATGTATACATGCCAATCCCAAATAACATGGGGGTACATAATAAGGAGAGAAGTCATTGCAGAAATACCAATGAAGGGGGGATGAAGGGGAAGGTTAGCAATATAAAGTAGATCAATATTAGTTTCCAAAGTGGTTTCAAGAGGTATATGTCTTTCTCTCTGGGAGAAGCCGTCTTCTGTTTACATTACAAGTCTTGTTTGAGAGGATGCAGGCCTGAATTTGAAATTAAAAATTGGGTAGAGGATCCGAAGGATTCTGGGAATAACCCAGTTTGGGGAAAACTTCTTGGGAGGAAAAGTGGAACGTTTAGGTAGTAAAATGCAGCGTCACATTATGGATGAGATGATAGCATATAGTGGCTTGCTCCCCATAGAAAACATTTGTCTTGCAAGACAAATGGTAACTGCCGAAGTGTACTGCTCCACACAAACAACGCGCTCCTTTTTGGTTCTGACAATGTTCACTTATCCCGAAAATTCATGCAACACACTTTGGGTTTACTTAGCCGAGCGGATAGCGAATCTCCTCTTGTAATTTCAAATTGCGCAAGAGGGTTTACGCGAAAAGTTTTCGTTCAAGAAGCACCGACTGTGAATGGAGCGTAGCTAAAAGGAGTAATTTTATGACAAGGGAATTTTCACGAAATGAAGCGGTTAATAGGTATCTGTTAACAAGCTTTGTAAACAAGATCAAAATTGCATAACGGTGCGAGTTGGAGAAAGTTTGTAAAGCTTGCTTTTAAACAAAATTTATATCTTCTAACGAGTTTGTAAAAAGATGATCAAGTTTTGCATTTAATGTTTCCCTATTCTTCTTCTTCTTCTTCTTGTTTCAGCTTCACCAGTGGATTTCGAATTAACTCCAATTTTGGGCGTTTGTGTTGGTGTGGTTTGCGGACTCCTCGTCGTAGCTTTGGGAATCGTGCTGGCCTTGAAATTCAGAACGGACACGAGGCACCCTCCACCGATGAAGGCCACAAAGACAGAATATCGAGTGGAAGTTAATGACTCTGAAGAGAAGAATCCTGATATAATTCCGAGCTCAAAAGGTAGTAGTACAAAACTTCAAAGTGCTAAAAACCCCAAAAAAAAGTTTTTGCAAGTTGGAATAAATATAGGAAAAACTAGCTCGCATACGAAAGGTTCAGCTTACCTAGGTACACACACTCTGCTACTTTCACCCCCATTCTGGAAATGTGAAGGTTTTTCCTCGAAATGGCATAGAGTGTGAAATTTTTTGTTTAAAAAAACCTGTCAAAGGTTAGTTTGGAAGAAAAAAATTGCATTTGCTATTTATGAGAGGCGTGTATAACCTTCCCTTGTGTAGACAAATGCCTAAACAATGGAAATCTCCTTGAAAAAAAGAAATGTATGGGGAAAAGTTGTCTTCATGCATGCCTAACCCCTCCAGAATTCCAAATGTGCTTGGATTACCATACCGCGGCGCTCCCCGCTCATGTTTGGTTATGCATTCGATGAGGGACGTACGTTACGTGAAAACCGTGTGTGATAAATGGGTAATATGCTTTCATGCTACTGTCAGTGTCACGCTGACGGTTTGACAGTTGACGACTTCATTATCCCAGTAATAAAAAATGAGAAAATGGAAAGTAGAAAGGCCGTTTGTGCACACGAGCAGAGCATAAGAATAGCATATAACCACAATAACATAAACTTGCCTGTTTTTTTTGAATGCGTCGTATGCATACCAAGTCGTTTATGAATAGGTTGCGGCAGAGAAATTATGAAACGTAATTGATTTTTTTTCCGGGGGAAAACTGTAGCACCGCAACACACTCCTAAAATATATAATTTTGTTAATTTTTCCCTTCCAGATTCCGACTTTTTCTACAACGATGGACTGTACAATGGGCCAAAGCGGAATGGGAGCATAACGGACAATTTTCGCAATTGCACGTATTATAGTGATAAGGTAAAAGGTTCAAATGACGACCACAAACTACCCACACACTTACTTACCCACACTTCCTTAGGACAAGTAATAGCAGTATAAAATTATACTAAAACTACGTCAGAGCGGAGGAAGTTGGAGAGAGAAGTTGGTCTAGTTGTAAAAGTTGTAATGTAATGTCATCTTTTACTGTCACCTCTTTCCAGAGTAATGCAGAAATAACGTATGCCGAGCTGTGCCTAGACGCCCCGGGGGCGAATGGCAATCCGAGCATGATCGGCTCAGCCGGTGGCAGTATTGGGGTCGGCCCCGTTCCAGGAGGTTGGTCCACAGTGGACCGGAAGAGACGCAGAAATCCTCTGGATGATCCAGCCAGCAATTCCGTCATATACGCCACAATAGATCATAGCAGAATGAGAACAAATGGTGAGCCACCAGCTCATTTACAACCACATCAACGGGAAATCGTCTCGGTGAGGACACCTCTCCTAGTTAACTCCCAGCAGGAGAGCTGTGTCTAGCCAAAGTTAATTTCTGATAATCGTATATAAACATTTTTTTATATTGTACTACAGTATATATACACTTGTACGAAAACTGAACCACTGCTGTGTTAATTAATTTACATCTTGTATGGTAATGAATAATACGGTCCTTTTCCTGTAGGGGTATATGGTACGCATCATACATATAGGTAGATAGATGGATGTAGAATAATTAATAATAATAAACGTTTGTTTTCCAACAACTCCAGCTTGCTCGAGAGTATATATTACCCATGAAAGCATTAATGTATGTATAAAAATGTCTTCATTCTCTACAAATAATTTGTCAGCGGGTTGAATCCAACCGTTGTCCGGAATCCGAATGTTGTTATCCTCTATACATAAACTATTTATTATGGACTGGCAAGGATATGTATATATATATGCATAAATTAGTTTATTATGGTCTATACATGATAGTTCTCGCTGTTTCAGTTTCCGAACTGAAAATTTTACCTACCACACTGCTGCGACTATCTAATAAATTTTAAATTGTTAATGATCTGGTAACTTGAATTACTATATCTATTATCTATGTATCATCTCATAAAGGCATACCTATGCAAAAAGGTTATAAGGTTAAGATATATATTATATGTTGTATATAAGAATGCGCTGCCCTGTATAAAATCGATAGCGTTAAGGAAGCAGTAGCAATCAGGATAGGCTGTATTTGGGCTTTAAATATAAAAATTCCTCAAAAGAATTTAATTTTAACAATATTATTTAAGGAAGGCGCTGTCAATTAAGAGCTCTTGTTGTTAGATTTACTATATGAGATTTAATAGGTATAAGGTAGCCGTATCAAAAATACAACGCATAGATTTCCTATTTTCATGCTTTGCATGTGATCTAAGGTGTAAAAACACTGTAAGGTACCCAATGTATTTTTAGATAAATTATGTAACTTCCAGCTATACTTGTAAGTTAAATTAACGAGCATAATATGGGTATATTTAATCGAAATTCACTTCAGAAAACGGGCATTAGAAATGCCATCAATTTCAACTTCATGAATCAATACTGGGATTTTTGGAGTAGAGGAATAAGATGCAGATTTGGCATTACACCGGGTACTTTTTCATAGTTCAGATAAATAAGTTTAAAAAATTAAAACATATTTTCTGTGATCTCATATTATATAATATTAGCGAGAAACGCGCAAGGTTTTCTAAAAGCTGATCAACTTGCATACAAAGTTATCTCAATAGTTCGAAGTAAAAGTTACTACAACAGTTAATATACATACATACACAATACGAGAATATACTCTAAAAAAAGTTTTTTTTTCAACTCCAACATGACTTCAATCTTGATCCTTTCCTCAAACTCAGGAATAATACTTTATTTTCAAGCATCATCCTTATTCCTTGTACTCAATGTGTGGTTTTTTTATTTATGCATGCTAAAAAGCTAAGATTCTAATTCTACAATCTACTTACTTGTATGTAAGCCTAAGGTATATATACATACATCCAATTTCCATCTAAAAGCAGTATTTCCTTTTTTTGTACGCTGCGCTGTACACACACTGATATGACCTCACTTCTATAATGGATAGGAAATAGATTCATTAGTAAACGAAATGTAAAACGCTGAATAATGAATTACTAGGCGTAAAATATGGAATAAATATAGCGAGTAGAATGCGTGTGCATTTTGAGACGCTTCGATTTGAAACTACTACCCTATTTTGCATCCCATTCCTTGAGATTTACCAGCAGCGTCCCATGCGAATTACATGCGTATGCGTAAAGCGTAACCGAGAGATAAACCAGTATCGAGTTGCATAAGCATGCGTACAACAACTTAATTCGCAACAGTCACAAGACGGATTACCTTAAATTGAATGTGCGAACATTTAATTAAAATAAGTATTTAGTTCTTAAGAAGTCGCATTCACCCGTCTTGAAACATGAACCCATATATTTGCATCACGCTTGTTACAACTGAAAAAACACCAAAAAATGATTAAGAAAAATGATCAAATACGGATAAGTTGAGGCCGACAGAGTATGACTGACTATGGTATCTGGTATCTATATAAAGCGGTATTACTGGAAAAATATTACCTATTGTATAGCATTTGTACGCTATTGATAAAAACGTAGAAAAGCAAAAGGGACAAAAAATGGATTCTATAGTTTGTATAATATTCTATATCTATGTCTATAATAGGGTTGTACAGTGTAAACTAAAATTGTTGCAGTAAAGTTGCTTCTTTTAATACCCATTCGTCAGTGTCAATTCAATTTACCTTTTAAATTACTAAAGTAGGTAACTAACTGTAAATACTAATTATAAATGATAACGATATTCCTAATGTATGTAGGAGGTGAAGTTGTATACTTGTATATCAATGGTTAATTTCATCGATAACATGATGATGATGCAATTTGAATTACAATATTGAGAGAATTGCTTCGTTGCGTATTATGCGCGCGGTACAACTAACACGGCTTAAGTGGTTCAGGCGAAAATATATATAATTAAGGACGTTTACCTGTCAAAAGTGTAAGCTATATATATATACGAGGACAATTTTAATCTTCAAATTTTTGATTTTCTTCATTATGGCAAGAAGAGTCTATGGAACAGCTTCAAACTGTATGAGAATAATGTTGTGATTTTTGTTTAAGTTTAAAGTTTACAACGTGTCGATTGTGTAAATAAAAAGTAATCCTATTATGCATCTTTTTAGCATCAGAAAAATTGTAAGTCATTTTTGTCAAATGAACAAATAAAATACTCAGATATGGAATTCTGGAGAGTTTGATTTGAATTCAAGAACTTCATTTTCCTCCGATTTTCACTAGCATTGTAGCCTGCCCCTGTCTTGTCTACATTCAAAAGCTTTTGCAATGCATCCGATCTGAACATGGTTCGTGGTTTAGTGCTAGTACGCCCCATAATCAAGTTAATTAGTTAACTCTTGCATTTTCAGTAACAGAATACATATATGGAGACTGAAGGACGGAAGTCGTTTGCTACAAGAAACTGTTCATTCTACATTTTTGAAATCATATTTTATTTTTGCCAAAACTTACAATCAAGCAGATAGTTCGCAATTGCGACTATTACTCATTGATTAATTTAATTCAATTCATTAACTCACTAGAATGCATATATTCTTGTGGAACACCAGTTCCACCTTGGCGAATTTGAACAGGCTACCATTTGTTGTATTAGATGTTTAAATGACATTACTACTGGAACAATTTGCACATAAGATGCTTAGTGGTGATGTTCAGCGGCTTCCTTAGCCTTCATGTCAGCCCACTTTTTGATATTTTCAGGAGATCGTGCTGAAATTAAAACAAAAAATAATGCATCATTACTACACCATACATACTGCTTGGAGCAAACGGCAAACTCTATTACAGCAAACTTTGAACCAAACCCCTAACAAATTATTTTAAAAAGGCATTTCAAAAAGTTTTTCAAGCCACTATCCGCATTGCATAACTAAAACCTATCAATCAATGTGCTGTTGTTTCTCTAACATAACATGTAATATCGATAATCGATTGCATTGCAATTTGCAATATTATCGATACTAAATGAATACAGGCAACACTACTAACACTAGTAATTATCGTATATTGTACTTTTTTAAATAACAAATATGTGACTAACCCTTGCTTTGGATCCAACAGAAGATGGGGAAGCACAAAACGGTACTGTAACACCAGTATCTGAAGATCCATTGATTCTGAAAGTAGAATCTGTATGGGAACTGACGTATCTGGGCCGTCAGAGTATAAGGATACTTCATAGTCCTGTCGGTGACTTTTTGCCTGCAAAACAAAGTGAGAAAGTCAAAAGTTAGTCCCACCCAGTCCCAATATTTCAGTCTCAATATCATCAATAAATTGTTGTGATTTGAAACAGCGTTTACAAAAAGTAGTAGTCATAAGCCTAGAGAACGTAGCCGCAATTGTGCATTAATAATTTAATGAATATTGAAATGAAATCATTGCAAATCAAACACGATAAACACTATTAACTATAATACGACCTTCGTAATGTAATAATAGTTTGTAGTTTAACTTATAACTATAACTTAACACGACTATAATGTACTTACATTTCGGCAAGCTTATCCATTTTGTTGCTGGCTTATGGTTGCTGTTGTATATCTATTTAAAAAATAAAACCGTTAGTCACAAGTCAGATTAAAATTTAACATTTATCGTTAGTTAATAGTAGTAAATAAATGCTTTTAAAATCTCATAAAAATATATATTTTAAACTAATACCGACAACGTATCCCAAAACAATCCGACCACAATTGGAAATCGGAACAGGTGATGATGATGAAGAAATAGAATGAAGAAGGAAAGGAATTAGAAATGGAAATGGAAGTCTTATTCTGAAACTCATGTGTTCCCACTATGCATCCACCAAGAGCTGCACCTGATTTTTATACATAAGATCGATATGGATGTGGATTGTGCTTGTGCATATTGTGGATGTAAGTAAATGTGTATGTTTGTGGGTTGGGTATTCTGCTACACTAAAGCTACAATAGCGTCTGGTTCATATCATGGGTTTACTTATGTATGTGTATAGTATGGATGATGCCATCGTAAGATTCGAGAATTACATAGTTGTACTTTTCTTGTTAATTACGGTCTCGTATTTTTATTAAGTTCATAAAATAATTACATACATTATCAATTATCATTCATTTCATTGTTTAAATGCTGCTATATGAAAAACACTTGAAAATAGCAAAAAAAATTAACGCTGCAGAGTATGAAATACTTTTTTATGCCACATCATCCTCTGCATGAAACCTCTGTCAGTCAGAATCATCTTTATCGCTAGCACTGACAATAGGTTTACGTTGTTCCCTAGCGCCACCGTCATCATCACTATCAAGGTTTCTGCTTGTCGACGGTCCTGGCTCTTCATCGTCGTCTTCGTCATCAGACATTTTCAGTGCCTTGGCCTTTTCCAGCTTTCGTGCCTTTAGCCTATCCTCAATATCACTACCCTCATTTTCATCCTCGTCATCATCGCTAGAGTAAATGTTTGCACGTGACCGTTGTCCAGGTTGGTTGCCTTTCTTGTACCGATTTTTGATAGCAGATAGAGATATCACATTTTCATCGTCGTCGTCGTCAAGATCATGTTCAAGGTAGCTAGCAGACAAACCCCCTCCTCTGCCGGTAACCCTTTCACGGACTCGTCTCTGCTTACTTTCTCTTCTAACTGATGCTCGAAGACGATCCTCTTCTTTTTTCATCATCTCTTCCCTACGTGAATCAGGATTGGGTCCAACTTGAGAAAGTACCTTAATTCCTGGAGTTTTTTGGGATCGGTCCGCGAGAGACAGGGTCATTTTACGATGTGTAAACGACTCTGTAGAGTGCGGTCTAAACGTTAGTTTGGTCCTAAATACGGCTTGTCCTTGCAGACCGGTACCTTGACGAATGAATAAGTGGTTGTGGTCGCCCTGAAATTTAAAATTGAAGTTTTGTTAGTATGTGTTTATGACATGATAGCATAAAACAATATTTGGTTTTGGAACTTGAAACAAACGAAATGTGCAATTACCTGTAGCGGTTGTTTGTAAACGTTGAAAATTTCACTTCCCAGGTGTAAACTAAATGAACCGTCTGACCACTTAACGAATCGTGCATTGGATTCTTTAACGAACTCTCCTTTATCATTGAATCTCTCTCTCCATCGAATAGTATTCTCGACTTTTAACTTAAGTCTTGCTCTTCCTTCTTCATCCAAGGTCTCTTCGTCGTCAATTTCATCCTCGTATGTATTAGGATCAAACGGCCGAGGTTCAACAGAGAGGAAATTTGGCAACTTCACAAAATGAATTGCTTTCCCAAGATCTGTTGTGATTTTAGGAATTTCAACATCTATACGAGTTTCTGGTGGGGGTTCTTCTACTTCTTGCTCTACATCTGATGCCACTCCTGCTCTAGAACCAGCATCAGATTTAGCGTCATCGTTATCTGCAGTTTCTGCCGTTACTTCTTTACTTTCGCCATCGGCGTCACTAGCATCATCTACATCCATTTTCTGATAAAACAATACATTATATGTATTACGAAAAGTAATTGGTTGAATGTCAATGACAATACGCCTCTACGTCCATACCTCCTGCTTCTTTTCTACTTCACCATCATCGTCACTTTTCTTGCCTTTTTCGCCATCAGACTTCATTTTTTCATCTTCGGAATCCGAAGAGCTTGAACTAATATCATCTGCATCTCCAAATATTTCTGATGCTGCAGCTGGCTTTACCTTTTGAGGGCCAGACACTACAGATCTAGAGTCGGGTGATTCACCTCCTGAACCAGCAGACGCCTGGCTAACAGTAGATTTCGCAACCACTGATTTAGGACTGGCACTTCCTATATAAGTAATAAAACCTTTGGCTAGGAAATCACGTACACCAGATTACCAACCGTCACATAACAATAGCAAGCAAATTAATTTAAAAGGCATACTTGATTTGGATTTTCTAGAACCCCCCGATCGTGAACTTGCATTGCTGGCAGCGCTGCTCGATCTCGAAGACGGCGACCCTGAACGTGACCGTGACCTGTTGTAGTTATAATTAGAAATAGACTACTACATAGTATGACTTTCAAATGGAACTATACATTCGTCCATACTCACAATCAATCAGTTATGATATGATTGATGAATATAAAAGCCCACCTTGCTGGAGTAGCGGATCTCGACCTAGACTTCACAGGAGAATGAGAAGCAGATCGGGATCGAGAACGTGCTTTCTTTGTAGGTGGAGGTGATCTGGATCCAGACTTAACAGATCCAGCTGGGGATTGTGGCGATCTGGATCTTTCACTGGATTTGGAACGCGACCTTGATCTCGAACCACTTCCCGATCTAAGAAAACAGATTCCATGTTTAGTTTTTCAGCAAATACTTGGTTTCAAAAGTACAACGTAGCCACACTACACAATTCAATACCTGGATCCTCCTGAGGACCGTGACGCAGGAGAGGCAGATCGCGATCGTCCTGATTTGACGGATCCTGCTGGACTTGCAGATCGTGACCTCGACGAGTGTGATGCTGCTGGTGATTTCGGCGAGCCTACGACTGCTGGTGACTTTGGTGAGGCAGCCGGTGATGCTGGAGATCCTACAGGAGATTTAGGAGAATCCACGTCCATTGGAGACCTGGGTGACCCACTTGGGCTTCTTGCAGGACTTCCAGCCCTAGAAGATGCTCTGGAACTGCGCTGATCTGGAATTGACAAAATGGTTTTAGCTATATATGGAATGAAAATTAGAATGGAATTAGCTTTAACAACAAAGATATAGGTTTACGGGTAAAATCATTGCATATATTGTATTGGCAAACTCACCTCCGGATCCATCAGACCCGGAATCAGAGTCCGATCCCGATCCTGAATCCGAACCATCTTCAGAGCCACTTTGATTTTCAATCCTTTGTCGTGGCATTTTAAAACCTAAGCTTTACAACAACGCAAACACCATACACATACGTAGTTGTAAAATGTTCCCTGTTAAACTCTATTTACTGCAACCACTAATCACAAGTCACAATTAAAGTGTGTGACTATGAACAGGAATTCGTAGTAAAAGTTATATAAAACCACTAACCCCCAATCCCTTCCAACCAAACTAATTTATTCGCAAGTTGTGGTTCTTCTTTTACCAAAACCTTAATAAATCCCGGCAGCACGGCATCAAAAAGAACTCGAAACTCAATATTTTGAACCAAGCAAGAAGTATACTTACGTAAAGTACAATGTTTGTAGGTGGTCTTCTGCATGTTGTAAGTATCTTTTGTACAAATGCACGCAACGCATTTATATGCACGGAGTTTATTACGGAGTAGCTTACGGCTACGGACGGATACGTACGGATAAACACACATGAGTTGTGTGTGTGGAGTGGAGTGGAGTGGATGTGGATGGTGAATGCACTATACATGCACGTCGGTTGCGGATAGGATAAAAAGTGTTGTTGGGATATTTTAGGCATATTTATGGCCAAAATGTTGGAGAGTGTGGAACACATCGAGATCCTGAGTGTCTTGACACAAAGGTCCAAATTCAAAAGTCGTTATTCCAGCTTTCCACATCTACAATCTACTCCACACTCACTCTTGCCTCTGCAACTCTGCATCGCATTTCTATATGTATACATAGGTAAGTCAGGGGTCAGGGCATACCTATCTATCTTGTTGTATCTATCTATCCCAATCCCAATCCCAAAGTCCAAATCTTTGTCACTTTTTGGTCCGACTAGCTAGACAGTAGTCGTCGGTCTTAGTATCCAAATTTACAGTTTTTTAATAAAAATGTTACTCGAAGCAAGTAAATATTTATTATATAAATTAGTTGTTGTTTGTAAATTGTGACAACTCTGGAGAAGAAGGAGGACAAGTTGAAGTGGAGTCGTAAATGGACGGGAGTAATTTTGGAGTATTGTTTTACTACTAACTATATTGTTTTTGAACAACTGGACTGCCGCAATGGGTGTTCCAGCGTTTTTCCGGTGGTTGACAAGAAAGTATCCGTCGGTGATTGTGCACTGCATTGAGGAAAAGGTAGGATTTTTGGAATTTTATTAGCCCCAGGTTGGTTCAGGTGATATGTAGTGTGGATTTAATTAAAACATCTTTATCGTCTTCTATATTTGCTTTGACAGCCTCAGAATGTGGATGGCACAGAAATCCCGTTGGACACGTCTACCGCAAATCCGAATGGAGTGGAATTCGACAATTTGTACTTGGACATGAATGGCATCATTCATCCTTGTACACATCCAGAGGATAAGTAAGGGATTTGAGGGAAATTGTTGATAAATGGCAATGTTTTTGGTTTATATAGGTTTTTTTTGGTATAAATGCAATCTTGTGTTTCAGGCCGGCTCCTAAGAACGAGGATGAAATGATGATTGCCATTTTTGAATGTATCGACCGTTTGTTTCGCATCGTGCGTCCGCGGAAGGTGCTTTACATGGCCATCGACGGTGTTGTAAGTACCGTGTACGCAGTACACCGAAATTGAATTTTATTGGCCTTATCGTAGTCCTGTAAGACGTAGTTGTTTGATTCACGATTTTATTTTAATTTTGTTTTAGGCACCACGAGCAAAAATGAACCAGCAACGGTCACGTCGTTTCAGAGCATCGAAGGAGACCTCAGAAAAAATCAAGGAAATGGATAGAATTCGCGAAGAATTAATGGCAAAGGGGTGTGAACTTCCACCCCCGAAACCTAAAGGGGAACATTTTGATAGCAATTGTATTACGCCTGTAAGTTTAGAGTCCAAATACACATACAAAGATAAATTGAACAAGAAGACTCACATATATCAGATAAATGGTATAATATGGTTTGTTTGTTTTATTGATTTTAGGGAACTCCGTTCATGGACCGTCTTTCAAAGTGCTTGCACTACTATATTCATGATAGATTGAATAATGATCCAG
Source organism: Dicranocentrus wangi (assembly GCA_036850665.1). NCBI lineage: Eukaryota > Metazoa > Arthropoda > Collembola > Entomobryomorpha > Entomobryidae > Dicranocentrus > Dicranocentrus wangi. The sequence goes on along the minus strand of JAANSN010001167.1, from coordinate 24,114 downwards.
GGTGGAAAGGGATCAAAGTCATCCTCTCAGACGCTAATGTTCCTGGAGAAGGCGAGCACAAAATTATGGACTTCATTCGGCGTCAAAGAGCTCTACCGGATCATGACCCTAACACATCACACTGTTTATGTGGCGCTGACGCGGATCTAATTATGTTGGCTTTGGCCACACACGAGCCAAATTTCACAATTATAAGGGAAGAATTTAAACCCAATAAACCCAGGCCATGTGAAATATGCAACCAGGTTGGGCATGAAATGAAGGATTGTCTTGGACTCGAGAAGGAGGTTTGCAGTGAATTTGATGAAATACAAGCGCCAGCTGGATCTGAAGTGGAGTATATATTTGTCCGCATAAACGTACTTCGAGAATATCTACAGAAAGAGCTAGAAATGCCCAATTTGCCGTTTACTTATGAACTAGAACGGGCAATAGACGATTGGGTGTTCATGTGCTTTTTTGTGGGAAATGATTTTCTTCCACATCTACCATCATTAGAAATTCGCGAAGGTGCAATTGATCGTCTGGTGGAGTTATACAAAAAGACTGTATATAGAACTGGAGGATGGCTAACGGATAGCGGAGTTCCGGATCTAACTCGGGTGCAGTTAATCATGTCGGACTTGGGAGAAGTTGAGGATGAAATATTTAGAAATCGTCACAGAACAGAACAAAGATTTAAGGCTAATAGGAAGCGCAGGAAGCAACAAGAGCAAGGCAACTCAAATTGCTATAATAAGCCTGCTTTTATTCCGGAAGGCCAGTTTGCTCCTGTGGTATGTTGTTTAAAGATAGAGATACATTTAAGAGAAGAGGATTAGTTGTATAATAAATTCACACTTTTATGATTTTTAATTCGACCTTTTGTCGTTACACAGGCAATTGGCAGTTCTCCAGATGTTGTACAACAAGGGAAACAGGAAGCTTATAACATGCGTGTAAATGGGATGAATCTGAATGCTGCAGGCGGTCGAGCAAATAGTGATGCTGCAAAGGCATTAAAATCTATGCTAAGAGAGGTAAAATTATCACAAATACAAAATATTTGGTTAGTTAGAATAGTTTTTGCAAGTGTATTGTTATCATATATAGTCACCAGGAGGCTTGAATGACTCAACCGACTCAGGTTCCCATCCAGGATATTCGACGAATAGTCCCAGTCCGTCTCCATCTCCAAACCAGTCACCGTCACCAGCTGCAAAGCGTCCAACTAACGATGATTCGGATGAAGATGCTCCCGACGAAGTAAGACTATGGGAGGACGGATTTAAGGATCGTTATTATGAATCCAAGTTTGATGTGGGCCCAGAAAACTTCGAATTTCGAGCGGAAGTCGCGAAGCAGTATGTTAGAGGTTTATGCTGGGTTCTACGTTATTATTATCAGGTACGAAAATTTTCAATTAAATTCATGATACTCTTGTAGTGCCAAGTCAATAGCCATAATCATCATACGTAAATCATAAGCAAAGGATTTATTTATCTTACCAGGGTTGTGCATCATGGAAGTGGTATTTTCCCTATCATTACGCACCATTCGCATCAGACTTTCTCAATGTTGGGGATTTATCAACAGAGTTTGAAAAGGCAACTCAACCCGTAAGAACCTTTTAAAAATTTAGTAAACCTTTAGAGCAAACCGAAGGGATATTTATAGCAGCAATAGCAGCATCTTAATAATTTTAAGTAACGTTGTGTGTTTTGTAGTTCAAGCCATTGGAACAGTTAATGGGAGTATTTCCAGCTGCAAGTCGTTCCCACGTACCAGCGCCATGGGCCCAATTAATGATAGATCCGGACTCCCAGATTATTGATTTCTATCCTGAAGATTTTCAGATCGATCTGAATGGAAAAAAATTCGCATGGCAAGGTGTGGCTTTACTCCCTTTCGTAGATGAGGCACGGTTGAAGGAAGCACTTGTGCCAATGCTCGACGAACTAACTGACGAAGAAAGTAAGTGTCGGATACAACTTATTTAGTGATCTATAAGTCATTACTGCTTTAATGAATAGTGTGTTAATAACCTGGGAATTTATTCAACAGAGAAACGCAACATTCGCGGAGATGATCGAATATACATTCGAAAGGGACATTCAGGTTATGACTTTTATGCCGGATTATATGAAAACGACTTCAATCCCACCGAAGAAGCTCCACTGGATCCAAAGTTATTCCAAGGTGTCAATGGATTTGTGCTCGTGTCAGAAGACAATGTGGCCTACGGAGCGTATGTTTTTAAACATTAAAAAATGCTTGTCTTGTTTAGATCTGTTTACAAATTTTTAATTCAATTTTGTCTTGACGAAACAGTGCTTTGAAATCACCAATTAAAGGATTGTTGGATCTAGAAGAGAATCAGGTCATCTGGTAAGTTGTTAAACTACGTACTTAGATTCAATAGGTATTTATCCTTATGAATATATTATTAATATATCAGAATTACGAAATGCGAGTTAAGATTTGTCTACGGTTGTATGTATTTGATAGTACTCGATACCGAGATCCAAAGTATGATGAAGACTACATTTTTCCAGCTGTTCGGCTAACAGGAGCAGTGTAAGTCCTATTGCTGCAGCACAGTACATGTAGAATTCGACACAGGCATCACTAACGATATTTTTTTAATTTGATATTAGAGATCCACCTCGTGTATTGAAACCTGGCGATCTTACTCCAGAGCAGTCACGAAATTGGCGTCCAATGATCGGTATGGCTCATTCGACCACGAGGGCATCATTGGATGCCAGTGGCCATCGCATTTTGACTCACGAGGGATATGACCGAAATGCAGGCCGAGGTCGAGGTCATTACAGTAACATGCCACCTCCATCAAATCAATACGTCGAAAGACATGAACGTAGTTATCAGCAACATAGAAACAGACCCTACGATCCTAATTTCCGCCGTGGAGGAGCTAATTCGTACAATAGAGGTAAACTGATGCATGTGCAATGTTGAAAAACAGACATATTTGTGGTAGTTACATAATGTTCTAACTCGTTATTTATCTTTACAAGGTCGTGGCGGGGATTCGTATAATTCTGGCTCAGGAAGAGATGGAAATTTTTCCAGAAATCGGGATTACGGATACAATGGTCCTAACCAACGGTATGGGCAGGGCAACAGCAACAATTATACTGGTGGTGGCAACTCATATCAAAGTGGACGAAGGTATAATAAACTTTTTGTATAATTAAAATACTTACTGTTGCTGTTAGTCGTTCAGGAGGGGTCGAAAATGGCAATGATTAGCTACGTTTTCCTACTTCTACCGTTACATTTTTTTCCTAGTTTAAAAAAATGGTAATTAATTAGGCATATTGGTATTGTCTTGTTATAGTTATGGAGGCGGAGGCGGAGGAGGAGGAGGAAGCAATTACAGCAACTATGCCAGTCAGTCGTATGGATATTCAACTGCAAGCGGCAGCAGTGGCGGCGGTTATTCTTCATCGTCCACAGATTATGGCCAGAGCTACCAGCAGGATCGGCATGGCAGTGGTGGATATAACAGTTATGGTTATAACTCGACCGGTCAAGGCGGTCAAAGTCGGCGAGGGGGCCGTAATGACCAGCGTGACGAACGAGATGCCGGAAGACGACATGAAGGATACTATACACCAGGATATTTCACTAGCGATGGTGCTAGACGGTATCAGTAAAAGTAACAAGCTGAAGTTTGTTGTATATAGTGTATATATCCTTGATTAACTATAGATTCTCTAATATGAATATATTATATGAATAGTAATTTCGCAATTATATACAATTGCACAAAATCCATAGTGCAGACACAGACTATGTGCCACTTGCATGCTATCCACACAAAAACTTGTTTATTGGACTATCCACAAAATATTATAGCAGAATGGTGTGAAGTTGGTTGGGCCAAATTTCACCTGCGCTTGTATGTATTTCGTTAAAGGACATTGCCAATGTCCGACTACTTTTTCACTGAATCGAGAAAGTTGTGCGAACTGCTTGTAACATATACCTATTTTTAATAGTAGACAAATAAACGAGGTTTTTAAACACAAATATGATTGATAAAATTTTAATGCGTACGTATATGTATGAACAAAGGTTACATTAAAATGGGGTGAGTATATGACTAAATAAATTGATCAAGGTTTCTATAATTGTAAGCATAAACCTTATGCAATTGCTCTAATCGCGATGAAATGTCGACTGTTTAGTATGAACGTATACTTCGTAACATGACTGCATATATTAAGCTTATAATCATTCGGATTTGTTTTAATGATTAAAATTACGGAATTGCATTTCAATAAAATCACCATTCTATTATAAAAATCCATACTTTCATTGTAGTTTATTTATTTTATTTTTTAATTATAAGTACATACCAAGCTTCACCGTTAGTTCTCCAAGAGAGAACATGAAAAATTATTTAGGAATAATAATTGATGACAATTGTGATTTGCAAGCTGTGCCTGGCTGGACAAACCCGAAGGACAAACATATTGTCGGATTTCATTTCAATGCTAACTTACCAGTCAATTTATGAATATTAGTTGATTATTATGCATAGCACTGTTGTTACAACATATTTTTCTATCCCGAAACGATTACTATCAAGCCAGTCTTATTGAACTAATTCAGATTCGTTATGCCCCAACCAAAACCAATAATATGGCTGCTTGTACTTTTTTTTTGTATCCCTCGTCCCTCACGCCTCACACTACACTACTCGCTGTGCTGGCTAGTAAATTAGTTGTAATTAACGCTAAACATTTTGAATTCATCTGGATTCTTTCTGGACCTATCTAGTCAGCTTTATCAATATTTTACAACCCTCATCTCATCATCATCCTAGCTTGCATGTAGTTATAAATATACTTTAAACACTTCTATCCCGAAACGATTACTATCAAGCCAGTCTTATTGAACTAATTCAGATTCGTTATGCCCCAACCAAAACCAATAATATGGCTGCTTGTACTTTTTTTGTATCCCTCGTCCCTCACGCCTCACACTACACTACTCGCTAGCCAAATTAGTTGTAATTAACGCTAAACATTTTGAATTCATCTGGATTCTTTCTGGACCTATCTAGTCAGCTTTATCAATATTTTACAACCCTCATATTATCATCCTAGCTTGCATGTAGTTATAAATATACTTTAAACACAGAATGAGAGCCATACACGTAGTTTGCATTACTGGTTTCAAACCTGCTAGCCAAGCCTAAAAAGTTTAGAGAGGTTAGTATAATTAGCATTCGTTTGTAAACCAAATTCAACGGGTTCACCACAAGTCAGGAGGACGAGGACGGTACACAACTTTTATGCAAAGTCAAGTGGCCCTTTGATGACACTGGGATTGAATGATGCAAACTTGGGTAATTGGAAAGGTTGAGCTTTCCCGTCTTTTTTCATGTGTAAATTCACTTTACAAAGTTGGAAAGATACTGAATCCATTTTCATTTTTGCTTACTTTGCATTAAGCAAGGAAGGCTAATAAGACCAACCGCTGTCAATAACTGAAATGATGTGCTTCAAAGTAACTTTTCCATTTCCCTGTCTCCTTTCCGCTATCTGGGTTCATGTTCAATTCATTCAAACCATGAAGTGAAAGCCAAAGAAAGTTACTGTATAAAATTACCAGTAAGCGACAACTCAATTCAAGTTGTTTCAAGTGTCTCTAGCGTGCCTCGCTGTATATTTGTTCGTATTTAACATCCTGAATGTACTGTAACTCTATATATATGCACGAATGCTAAAACGGGAAAAGCAATTACATCTCCATTCCAATTATTGACTCTGGTTTTGTCACAAACTTTTATAACGTTTGACGTAATAAATCTGGTGGTCTGTGGCTTTGAGCTTAAGCTGTTCACTAAAAGAAATTAGGTTTTCAACCCGACTTTCAGAATTTACATTGAACATTAGGCAAAAGTGTTTTATTGAGACGAGAATAGGTTTTACCGAAAATGTAATGAAAAATGTAGAGTTTCAGGTTGCCCCAAACAGTTTTTTCCCAAACTGTTAAATGTTAAAATTACGTCAAAGGGTTGAAATTTCACGGTTTTGGTTCAAGTTTAATGCTACCTTAAGAATGTGGATGTTTTTGTCGCAAATGAAACGAATGCTTTCCATCTTATACTGAATAACTGTATTACTAAATCGTAGAATTCCAAACCATTTACGCAATCGCAATCTTCAGTCCCATTCTGGCTACGCAAGAGCTTAGGCGAGAAAAGGTTTCCTTATATATGTTAAAATTACGTCAAAGGGTTGAAATTTCACGGTTTTGGTTCAAGTTTAATGCTACCTTAAGAATGTGGATGTTTTTGTCGCAAATGAAACGAATGCTTTCCATCTTAAACTGAATAACTCTATTACTAAATCGAAATCGTAGAATTCCAAACCATTTACGCAATCGCAATCTTCAGTCCCATTCTGGCTACGGCTACGCAAGAGCTTAGGCGAGAAAAGGTTTCCTTATAAGAACAATGCAGTCGGAGGAAGCTCAAACGAGGATGCCGTAAATCCTGTAAAGCATGAACAAGCATTCTAGAAGAACAACGGGTAATTTGGAATTTAGGTATTAGCGTTTTATTTGCAAGCGACAATGCGGAATAAGACAGATCTTCCAGCAATAAAAGGATAAAAAGCTCCAAGTGGATGTACTTAAAAAACTGGTAAAGATATAACACAAAAAAATGCTTTCCAAATTGACTTCATCCCCGTCCCCGTCGTCCTCCGTGCTTACAACAGCTGTACAATTTTGTGTAGGAAACTGCAATTGTATATTATATAAAATCGTGCTAAACTCATGAAACATGTCAATTCACAAAATCCTTTTCTCTCAACTACCGTAAACCCACTTGAGTCCTGAATTTTAGGGCTGATTCAAGAGAACAGAAAACATATAAGACATTTTCACAATGTACATCAAATGTTCACGCATAAAATTCCCCACAAGGCTGGTTTTCAAGTGGGACAATATTATATGCGGGTCGTATTATGTTCCGTTCCGACCAGAGAGCGTCTCTTTCTGATCGTTGATGATGATGACGATGATGTGAAGAGTGAAAGAGAAAAACTCCCGAGTACTACACCATGTCGCGCACACTTTGGCAAAACTATGTGAAGATACTTTTTTAGATTATATAATAGAATTTTTTTATTCTTTCTCGTACATTTTTTTTGTGTGACAGTGTTTGATGCATGTAGAAAAAGTAGCTATGAAATTGGGGTACACTTTGGCAAAACTATGTGAAGATACTTTTTTAGATTATATAATAGAATTTTTTTATTCTTTCTCGTACATTTTTTTTGTGTGACAGTGTTTGATGCATGTAGAAAAAGTAGTATGAAATTGGGGAAAAAAACTTTGACAATTCTGTCGGTCCACGATTCTTCTTTCTTTTCTTAGTAAAACTCCAATTGTTTCATATGCTCCTAGAGGGAATCCACTTTACCAAGTTGTAAGGGTACTCATCTCTTTCTCCCAGTGAGTCAGGCTCAGCTCTTGAAATACAGCTGCAGTCATTCCAGCCAGTGTGCATATATTCTGAACCACGATAACTATAATACTTTTTTTCAAATCTTTCACATCAAGCAACTCAAATTGTGTAGTTGTATCTATGCATCTAATGTAAATTCTTATGTGTGTTATATGTGTATACATAAATTCTTTGTCATCCTTCCTGTCATATCACCGATTAGCTTCAATGCTTTATGAAAAGTTGCATGATGGCACAGGTCTCCACTTTCAAAATGAAATGAATATAATATAATAAAGTAGAGTAACGATGAAATACGATAAAAATATCCGTCCTACATATCATATAGACTCGTAATATATGTTACAAAAATGGGTAAGAACAAAACGAATAAAAGCACTTTTTTCTCTAGAGACGTAACTCGCTGAGACCCCTGCAGGCCGATTGTCATCGGGCAGGTCCTTGAAGTTCATTCTACCGTGTGGTAATCTGGTGGAAAAGTAAGATAAACAGAACGAGATCTACGGTGGTATAGTCGTATATTTCCACGTATTGACGATATACAGGATGAAAGAGGTACACCTCCCCTGCGAATTTCTGGATCAAGAAATCTTCAAAAAGCCTGCTGCTGATGCTGTATGCTGTCTTGGTATTTCTTTTGTTCTAAAATATTCTTTATTAGTCAAGTGAAAGTACTTGAGAGAGGAGGCATGGGAGCTCCTGCTACAACTACTTAAATTCATTGAAAGACCAAAGAGAGATGTAAAAGAATCACAAAGAGAAGAATACTCATCGTCGTATGTAGTCTACCACACGCGGTATTTTGAAGCTTCCTCATTCTTCACCATTTTTACAAGAAGGTGAAATATATCAAGTCAAGTTGAAAAAATCTGATCGTACCTCGCCTCACTCTTTTCATGAATGAATACTAAATAAGCCACTTGAGCCACGAAGGGAATTCTTAATAAAAATACAAAGCCATCCCAAAAATCCCAATATTTTCCCCCTTATGCTTGTGCACCAGACTTTACATCTACCTAATACGACTCAATAATATTTTTTCTATATTCTTAATTTTCTATAATTATGTCATATTGGAAGGATATCAGTAGAAATCAAGTTTTTCGTAGAGTGGTCCACGTACAATACGAATACAATACAATCTCAATAATATAATAATATTGCCCATGAAGCAAAAACCTGTGAGACGTGTGCAATTGAATGGGATAGAAATATGAAATCATGCGTGAATTGAGTAAATGAAAATGATGATTAAACTGCAAGATAAAATTGTACCTTTTCCCATCATTCAAACTCCGCTATTGTATCACTGATGATGATGACGGATAAGATTGAGAAAATTTTTGCTGACTTGGGATGAATGTCCGTATCATATGTCATCAGGTTCCCACACATTATATTATTGACTGTCGGTATTCGGCATTGTGAGCTCGGGGCTCTCGCTATTCGGGAGTCACTCACTTTCCCCATGTTTAAAACTGCTCCAGAAAAAATGTTTGCGCAGTAGTGTGTGCTACAAGCATGCCTGTCCCTTTCCTAATTTACGTAAGTCTTCCTCTGCATAGGTATATTGTGGCAAAGGGACAGGTAAGGGCGACCACCACATAGGGCTCACCCCATAGTCTATGTGAAGTCATCCCTGAAATATGAATGGAAAAAATTGCTTGGCCCACGGGGAAAAAGTATGGAAGCATGCAAGCGTTACTGATGGCACAGCCAGACGTGCCTTGCCTGGTTGCCAGCAACTTTTCCCTATGCATAATAAATCGTCACACATTCTGATAATAAAGATCCTCTAATCGCAAACATAATTTGTTTTGATTCTTCCTGTCTACTAATTTCCCATAATGTGCTCAAAAGGTTTAACAAGAAGGGAAATGAAGCGGAAGTGGGAATTCTTTTGTGGTGAAGAGAAATCCAAGATTTTCACACGACTCACAAATCATTACATTTTTGTGTCATAGATCATACAACTACATCTACACTAGAAATATTTTAAACAGCCATGTAATCAACAGGCGAAACGTGTTTAAACATTTTTTCGTTATTTTACAGAGTAGTAGTAGTAGCCCTTTCAAACACTAGAATGGAATGAATGAAACTTGAGAAGGATGTAAATGATATGCTAACCTTAACATCATTTTAACACTTACTCAACAGTTAACATCTCTTCACTCATTTACCTCAACACTTGAAGAAGTATCATCATATAATTTCTAATCATCAAGTGATATCACTTTTTAAACAAAAGGAATCCTTGCCTCCAACAACCAACCTCAAGTCGTCAATGCAATCCATCCACGATATTATATTCTTCCAAGTATCATTAAACTATTTACCACAATAACTTTAACATCATTTTAACACTTACTCAACAGTTAACATCTCTTCACTCATTTACCTCAACACTTGAAGAAGTATCATCATAATTTCTAATCATCAAGTGATATCACTTTTTAAACAAAAGGAATCCTTGCCTCCAACAGCCAACCTCAAGTCGTCAATGCAATCCATCCACGATACCACGATATTATATTCTTCCAAGTTATCATTAAACTATTTACCACAATAACTTGGTACGTCGTCGACGGTCGAGTTCCACTGCTGCTGGTGCGAGGTTCAGTCAGGATGATGGTGATGAGACTACTTAAAGCAAAAGTGATTGTAAGTACACGGAGCAGAGCAGATAAGTATTACCAACAAAATGGAAAAGCATGAGCCTACATATATCGTGTAACTACCTACCTACCAGATAGTAGGGAAAACTGAATTGGCTGTTCTTCTGTGAACTTCACTTCAGGATGATATGATGATGATACTGACAAGTGCTAAGCGTCACCACGAACGATTACTTTTTATAATTATGTACTAAGACTATCAATAAATTCTAGGGCTGGTTGGAGTATTCTGTAAAGGACACTTGTACTTACTTGTAGTACTACTTGGTGCCTCAAGCGCCCTTTTTACCCTCTTTTTAAGCAATATCCACACAAATCCTTGTGATACAGAGTTGGTTGCTTGCTACTTCATTCCATTTTTTTCGTCTTTATTCTCGAAAAAAAATAACCATCATCATGTCATATGGCAGAAACAGGAGAGCTGGCTGAATTGAATGTGTGTGTGTGTGGAGTTTACAGAGCTTATGGTTAAGTGTTCTGGCCGAGAGGGTTTGTAAGTGAGAAGAGCTAAAAAAGTGCATTGCTTTTTGGTAAATAGGGTGGTGGGCATTGTGTGATCTGTGTGCTTTTACTAGTGTTTAATGCAACATCAGGACCCCATTTTGTACCAGAAGGATTTGGGCATGCAACTGAAAATAAAAAATGCTGATAAACTATTTTACGCCAAATGTTTAAGTGCATGTGTGGACCCGAGTTGTTGATAATCCTCTACTCTTCACAAAAATATGCCAGCCACTTCAGTCAGAGTTTCAGGTAAAAGAGGAGTTTCGGGGATTCACGGGACATCAACTCTTTTAAAAATGAAAAAACTTTAAAGTGCTGGGATAACTTAATCCGTATCAATGTTTGACTTAAACGATCATAACAAAATTGGTAAAACCGGTGCTGTTTGTGTATAAACAGGTCTTCTGGTAGTCAACACGTGAATATCATTAGGAAAGGAGTTCAAACCACCCACTTGTCAAGTACGTGCACGTAAATGCTATGAACGAAAACATTTTCATCAAAAGCCTAATTGAGACTTTTGAGTACGTAAAAAGCTGATGGAAGATGGGATTGAGATTACAGCTAAGCTTGTTAGGTTAACACCTTTGTCGCATGTGCCACACCAGTAATTCGGGAATATTTCTAGATTATATGCTCATGTCAAAAGAGTTTTTTTTATAAATGTAAGACAGAAGTAGAAATGAATGAATCTTGAGTTGCTCTCCAGGAAGCTCAAAGTGTGCAATCCTTCTTCACGTAAACCATATTTGCATGTTACAGTCATTTGCAATCCCAACGATGTCTTAATTTGGACGGTTATCCCAATCCAAGTCGGATAATCGGGGCAAAGTGCTTCTTTTGTCAGAGCAATACTTGCCAGTTGGGTTTTTGTTGGCGTTGGCCTAGTTGGGTGGCCAGTTGATCAATTTCTCACTTGGAATGTTGACTTGGAAGTGAAGTCTCTCTTGAGGGAAGTCGATCCCTGCCATCATTACTGATTATTTCTCTTGGCTACAGAGTCAAGTCGTCCTCGTCAGTGGTTCTCTTTCCCCTCCACCACCACCACCACCACCACCATGATGCTCATCATCTCGAAGGGCTGCTTATCTGCTGTTGTACTAGTAATAGCTGCACCAGCTCTCTCCAGCCCGACCTCTTCTCTTCAGTACACTCTTACATTTTACTTACACTAACTCTTTGGCGATATGGAGAAGAATCATTGAGAAGTGGAAGAACAAGCCGACAATGGCTCTTAGTTGCCCACCAAGATGACACTCGTGGACGACCCGCCGACCAACTCATCGGCGGACGAAAGGCATATTATCAGAGGAGAGAGTAGGAAAAAGGACCCTCACCAGTTTTCAAGTCGTCGTCGTCAGCTCAGAAACGCTTTACACACTCACTCCATATGAGAAAACAGCGTAGTGGCTGTCCTCTATGTAAAACTGCCACTTGGCTCAAAACGACTCTTTTTTACTAATACAAATATAGCGACTACTGAGAGTCCAAGTGCCATTTGGCAAGGCCATCATCACATGATATATCTTGAGACCATAAGGCTACTTCCTGAGTACTATCATCATCAACAGGATCATTTCATTTTATTTTAGCACTTGTCATCCATATTATATATGTATACAAGCTTTAAGTCCTCTTCTCATCCTCTTCGTCTGTCTCCTCGCGTCTCTTCTGTCTCACTTCGGGCTTGTATACTTTTGGACATCTTCACTTTCGGCCAAGGGCTCTCCACCACCAGAGAGAAAAAAACCTACCCTGGTGGATATATATGCACTTAAATAATGATTTATTTATATCATCCAATTTACACGCGCCTAGCCCTTTCCGGCTTTATTCTTGGGCAGTGCGGTGCGGCGCTAATTTGCGCTGGTGTTCCAATTCTTAATATGCATAACTATAACTAACTAGGGTAAGTAATTCGGATTTGGATTACTTTAAATAAACTAACAGTGAGTGAGTAAGAGTAAGTAAGAGTAAGTGAGTGAGTTGTAAGTGAGTTGAACGTCATTAAATTTATCTTTTCAGATTTGGTACAACAGTTGTAACGTCAGATCTTCAAGGTAAATGGCGGAATGTGGATGGGTTGATTGTGTGATTGATAGATCCATATATAATGGATTGTGTGATTACATGGAAGATAGCTTCAGATAATTTTGGATATTTTTTATTTATATTATTATTAGCCAAAAGACTCAGTTTCATACTCTTGAAGCTAATCCAAATTGCAAGTCACCATTAAATGCTGCGATGCCAATTGCCAAGTTCATATCCTTTTTTTTGCTCCAACTTGCCCAAGATGGAAAACATTATTCCGTCCGAATAAATTGATAACGAGAAGGAAGGAAAAATGTGGGTACACAGGGAGCAATAACAATGCTCTGCTCTGTGGAAGAACGGCTCAAGTTATTTTCGAATAAATTTTGACAACGTGGTATATATGCTACGCTCTACCCGGCCTGTCTGCCTCCCTCCCCTCTGTAGCAATTTCTCCCCAGATATATTATGTATATTATTGGCATTTGGGAAGAGTACTTCAAATTGAATACAGCCATGGAGTTGTCAAGTGTTTTCTCTTCTTCTTACCTTTTTCCTTTTCTTCTTTCCTGAACCAAGCGAAGCAAAAAAAAGCGGACCGAGGTAACTTCACTCTCTGACATCACCAATGCGAGACACAATCTAACAAAAAGGAAACACTCAAAAAATACATACTCCACACAGTACACATCACAAGGCAGGCATCCTTGGCCAAATATGTATGTATAAAAAAAATGTGAAAAAACCTATTCCCACTATTTTTCTGTCTCTATCTCTCGCTATACACCAGAGAAAAGAGCGAGAAGGAGTAGGGATAAGAAAAAAGTTGAAGACGAGTGGGTTCAGGAGAAGAGAAGGGAATGGGAGGAAAGAAAAAAGAAAGTTTATTCGGTTACACAAAATACAAAAAGTTTTATTCACGGGCAAGCATAGCATACGGTTTTGGGTGGGCTGGCAGAAGCTGCAAAATTCGTTACTTGCAGCGCTTGTGACCCCCAAAAATATTGGTATATGACATTGGTTGATGCTTCTCGTCGTTCTCTAGAATTATAAATTTTACGAGTTAATATAAATTATTAGATTCGCCTCTTGGTTAGCATTTAGGTTAAAGATATTTTGAAAAGCAGTAAATGACAGAAAGCTGGACACGTAATCCGCACAATCAGTCCTCAACTGCCAAACGATGATGCATGACAAATCTAACTGACTCGTGAATCATACTCGGGATTAAAGCTTCCNTTTTGAAAAGCAGTAAATGACAGAAAGCTGGACACGTAATCCGCACAATCAGTCCTCAACTGCCAAACGATGATGCATGACAAATCTAACTGACTCGTGAATCATACTCGGGATTAAAGCTTCCCAAGAAGAATTTCTCATTTTTTCTGCTTCTTTTTCCTCAACTACTACTCTTTCGCGTAGTCAAAAAAATATATATATATTTTTACATCTTTTTCTCCCCACTTCCCCTTTAGCATAACAAAGTCACACACAAGCAACCCCAATTTGATGGAGTGGACTTGAAGCTGTCACCTAACGTCACGTTTCGGACCTCTTGACAAAATTTAATATTATATACCTCCTTGGCAAAAGTAATTGTCACCCGGAGAGTGCATTATTATTATATTTCCCCAAGAATACCTACTTGGATGACCTTATTTATTGTGTAAATATTGAATTTTCAGTTTCCCTCAAAATGTATATATATACGTTATAATATATCCCATTTTCTCACCTTAAAAATTCCAACATGATGTAAGTCTCTGCCTGGACAAGTAAGTGGTGACAACTGCAGTTTTTTTTTTGGTCTGGAGAAGAAAAAAATGTGGAGCTTTGGAGAAAACGAGAAAATCCATAGAAAACACGGAGTTTTCGAGTACATCATGTTTCAGAGGACTTTTGTGTGTTGACAGGAGTATCAAATCATTTTGGACATGCAGATTGAGGAGGACAGAAGAAGAATGTGGTACTTAAAACATCTGCATTTTACCCCGTACCCCCATCTCATCAGGATAATGAGGAATTCACCAAAAAATCCCAAAACTCGTACATTTCATGTTTACCTTCCCTTGGCAGCCCAGAGTGCACTTGAGACTGGGGCAAAAAAAAGCAAAAAAAAAATGTTATCATTCTTTTTCTGGAGATACGTGGACGTGGACCCGCACGAAGATGAATATTTCTTTTCTTTTTTTTGTTATCATTTTGCTCACAGATCATCGCGGTCATTGTACATTGAACAATAAACAAATATTGGAAAAAGCTCGGGAAGGCTTTTTCATATTGGTTGTTGAGCAGCAGGCAGGGTAAATAACAATGCAAAAATGGGAAAGGAAAATATCAGCCAGGTTTCAATGTTGATGTAGAGGGATCCGCGAGGTTTTATATGGGGATGAGTCTCAAGATGCCTTCTTCCTAGTACGGACGGATAACTATCTGTAAATATATAAAAGAAAGACTAGAGAGTTTTATATAAAACCACCATACCATCCCATCATCCTTTCCATTCGAAAAGTTGAGCTGGAGCATTATATCGTATTATATTGAGCTTGCTTGCTCGAGTTGCTTGTGCAGGGGAAAAAGGGTTGATCCTTTGAATAACAAGGAAAATCCGCTTTGCTACATTACCAGCAAGCAACGCAGCAACCGAACCCTTCCATTTTTGCCGTGTATTATTGTTAGCACGCCATAAATATTTTGATTGCTGCTTGCCGTAAACACTTAAAGGATTATATTGAGGTTATCATAATAGCCAGGTTTTTGAAAAAACTCACAAGACGATTTGTGATGTTGTGTATACGGGAGAAGAGAGCTTCTATTCTCCTGAATCTTGAATCACCCAGCCCTTCAACGCGAAATTCACAGAATATCGTATAATATAATTGGCTTCTTAAGCTGGATTACAATTCTGGGACTTACGACTCACCACCATCATCAACTAATTTGATTTCCCAGTTTAACAATAATGAAATGTGGAAGCCAGAGTAATACGATATGTAAGTTATTTCATTGTGAGCGTCAACCTCGTTTTTCAGGTGGAACAAGCAGGCAGGTGGAATCCGCGGCAGCAGGTTATAAGATCCCATTAGCATGGCATGTTTTTAAAGGTATTTCAATTACGAATTTTCATTTGATACCTCTCCTCCGTCCCTCAGCAGCATTTATGACCCGTGCATATTTAAGGGGAATTTATTCCACTCTGGAAGGTTTCATTAAAAGACAAGAATCCGGTCTCGCTCGTTCCAACTTTTTCATTTTCCAACGTGATCAGTAGTGGCGGTGAACGGTGGTCCAAATTTTTAATCTATTTTTTTTTCTTAGTCCCGCTCCAATATTCATTTTACTTTCTCTTATTACACTTTCACGCAATAACGTCCTCGTTTATCCTCTAAAAGGAGATTACCTGGATGGATATAGGGAGAAAAAGTTTTTTTTTTCAAAACTGTGTGCAATGATGATGATGATGATGGTGATGAAACAAAATGAAAAGTTTTGAGCTCGTTCGTCATGCCAGAGAGAGTCTCCGAAAACGTGCCTTTCCAAGTTCCAAAAGTTATACGGTAGTTAGGTATTTATTAGTGGAGCTCATGGCAGTTGCATAGGTAGAGCCGTATTATTACTCCTCCGTGGAAAAGAAGATTGCTCGGAAGTGGCCACTTGAGCGCTGGTTGCTCCTAGATGCCGGCATGGTATTATGATGAGTTCTCAAACTCGAAAAGCTCTTCTCTCCCCACGTACGTCCCTGCTATTTCCAGATTCCAATAATGCCATATTATTATCCGGGGAGAGAGAATGGTTTCACGTTATAAGGGAAGGAGATCTATATTTTAACATTATATATATATAGGACACGCCGCATGGTACATGTTCTTTTCCAGGTTGGAAAACCGAAAACCCCTGAACAGGATTCGTTCATTTTAACAGGAAGCTCTAGCTATTCAGGAAAAGTTGAAGGGAAACTGCACAGCATTCGTAATGAAGGGACGACGGGACGGATAGGGACAGAGAGAATGAAAAAAAAATTCTCTTCACTCATCCATCCTGCTGGATGTGCAGTAGTAGGTGTGGTGGTGTGATGTTCATGATGTTCATGAGGGTTAATAAATATCACATTTCTCGTCCAACTCTCGTCCTACGGGTGACGGTAAGTAAGCGCGAGCAAATGCAAGTAATATTGGAATGAAATTATTCGGAATGTTGAAACACAAGAAAGACACTGGATTAGTTTTTAGTGAAATGCTTGACACGATATATAAACGTATACGGGTGTTTATGCAGAGTATTAAATATCTCATTTTGGGATGAGACACACGCCACGGCGGATGTGTGAAGCGGTATGGTAGTCGACATGCACATATTTTAGTGTTTGGCAGCTATTTCGCTTGTTTATTTAGAGACTTTGTGGGGTCTCGGCATATTCGTACCTTTCGAGCGATTTATTAAAACGGTTTTGTGAGGATTTTCTCACCCTGCCTGTGTTCGGGGTATTTGAGTTTATAGACAAATCGACAATTCAATAATTTTTCAGGCTTCGGCTTTCAATTAAGCAAGGAAATTTTACTCCCAGACAACCTGCTGTATAGCGATTCCACAGCATTAGAATATTTTTCATAAAACCGTGTAAGTCATACATGTGCAATTTCTATTATGTTTTGCTAATGAGATTGCCCTGCAACACACCGTTACAGTGATGCAATCGTGCATATCACAGAAAGCATGTATTTCATCTTTCCATTCTGTTCCTCCGCACTAATTACAGCCAGCGAGTCCTCACCCACACTCCGGAAAAAACTTTCTAATCAGCGGAGGGAGGACAGAGTTTTCCAAAAACGAAACACAAATTCTCCGGGATTCCTTCTTAATTGACTTGAGGATCGTGACTTTTCCCATATTCAGACTTGTGTTTTCCCATAATAATCATACTTTTAGAGTTTACGTTTGATTGCACGTTCCGAAAAAAAAAGTTTTTCATTTGCACACAAACTCGAGAGTTTGTATTCACTAAAAAAATCAAAGTTAATAAACTCTTCTTTTTTTCTCAGTCAAAATCAATGTAGACCTTCCTCGTTGATTTGAGGCATGTCAGTTTTCTTTGACGCAATAATATAGTTTTTTTTGACGATATGCATCACGCTCGGGAGTAGTTCGAGTCAACATGATGTCATTGAATGAGCAAGCACGACTACTTTTTTTATTTTTATTATTCTAACCACTTCTTCATCCAGTTTCTTTCCCATCATCACATCATCACCGGCTTTCTCTTTAATTGACCCCCCACAGAGCAGAGCGTCCTATCGGGTGGAACATTAGCTTCGGCGTGTCCCAACTCGACAGGAAAAAAGGAATTTGACAAGTGGTGTGCTGCTCCATGCTCCAAGCCTTCAGTCATCAGTCAGTCGGGTTCACCAAAAATGAGTATGTTTTATATCTTCATTTTTAAAAAATGCATGTTTTATTCTGGTTGCTGAGCTAGGCGACGTCGGTTGGGTGGGAGGGGGTTGCTGATGCTGCCGCCGCCAATGCGGCTGTTTTTAATGAGATACAAATCAGCTTAAGTAAAACAGACGTGTTGTTATTGAAAGCAAACATGATAAAAGTAATGTCATCTTTACCAATTGTTTAATGAGCATTCCCTCAATTTTATTTTGTGTGCACCGCCTTGTTATAGGAAGAGTTAGATAGAATCTTCGTGGGTTTAGATTGGTGATTTAGGAAAATCTATCGAAATTTTAAGATAGCTATATTGTTGAGACATTTTATGATGTGATAGCATGGTAGTAGTGCGCAGAAGCTACATTGCTTCATTTGATGTCTGCAGCGCAGCGTAAGCTTTATTAATAACCTGTAAATATTGATCTTTTCCCTTGCAATTTGCACGTGGCGTCTCATGCTTGGCTTGACTAACTAAATATTACAACGCAAATTCTCAATCGAAATTTTAAGATAGCTTTATTGTTGAGACATTTTATGATGTGATAGCATGGTAGTAGTGCGCAGAAGCTACATTGCTTCATTTGATGTCTACAGTGCAGCGTAAGCTTTATTAATAACCAGTAAATATTGATCTTTTCCCTTGCAATTTGCACGTGGCGTCTCATGCTTGGCTTGACTAACTAAATAAGTATTACAACGCATATTCTGCAATTTTTTTTATCGAATTCAACCCTGTAACCCGCGAGGTGCATATGTAACACATGGCACATGGCACAACTTACTTTTGACTGATGACTTCATACAGTGTCGGTCGGAGACAATGACGGCGCAAATATAAATCGACCACTGAATCTGCCAACTTGTCAGCAGTCAGATCCAATATTTACCAAAACCAGCAGCAGCATCAGCACAAAAAGGAATGCGTCTCATGGAATGTCACCCCGTGGTTTACCATACCACCTATACAGATTCTTTTTTATCATAATACATTTCATTTTTTTTCATTAAAGTAAACTCCTCGTAAAATCTACACAATTTGTGTATTACACTTTTTGCATCATCGCCGTTCAATTCGACTTCCATGACTCTGTGGAGTCTCTCTCTTCAAGTGGTCTATAAGCCATGGCATCACCGTTTTTTGTCTCTTTTCTCAAACCAGCTACCAAACTCTTGAACAGTGTTTTTCATCGAGAAAAGTTGCTTCTGGTTTTAACTCACTTTGCATTTGCATCCCATGTATATATATCCCTGGTATCACAATATCCAACAAGCCAGCGAAAAAGGAGTTCGATGTGGAGGAAAAGGAGCATTGCATTACTCAAACTCATCATCCCATCAGCGTAGAACCACGGAAAGAAAAGAGAAAGACAAGTACTTGTGGATTGGATGGAGTGCTTGGAATTTTGAGTAAAGTACACATGAAAGAAATAAGAAAATAATAATGAAAGGCCTCCCACGCCGATTACTTAGGCGAACACGAACTGAATGGCCGTCGTCGTATTCGTCGTCGACGTGTAGCCTGCCAACAAGAAAGAAGGCATCACACATCAACATATCAACATCAACCCAGCAATCCTTGTGTTGACATTTACTAGAGACGGTTTATACTCGAGCTACTTGAGTCCAGGCATGATTATCATCATCAAAGAACAAAGTAATAAGAAAATGGCTAAGGTATTGTGATGTGTACACACACACACACATCCACACACACACCAAATGATGAAATGAGCATTTTATTGTGATATATATCTTTACTGCGTTTACAGCAGCATAATATGCGGTTAGCCAAGGCGTTTACAACTTTTCGTTCTTCTCCTTCTCCTTCTTCTTTTTTCTCTCTTGTTTTGGAGGAGAAACAGAGGGAATTAAATGGAGCCAAAGTGTACAGTCAGGCATTTTTTTGTGGTTGTTATTAAAGGGAAATGAAACCTGAGTGAGCTACAAGTGGACACTTGAAAAATCTTCCGTTTTGATGTGTATCCATGTAGTAGGCAGCCAAGCCATACGTATTTCGTAAGGATTTTTATACGGGGATTGAGGTGGATGTAATATTTAGTATTTAGAACATGTTTTTAAAAAAATGGGATAAATGAAAATGGGCTTTGGTGAGAATGAGAAATAATGTGTGTAGACATGACTATGACCAAAGTTTTGATATGAATGGGACTGGTGGTGGTGGTGACCATTGAAGACGTGAAAAAATGTCATGATTCAGCAAACTTTTCTACCACATTTTTCCACGTTGGGGCATCTCACATCCACTTGTTCACACTCAACAACTGAAGAAACAACTGTGCAACTGCAACGTGGAAAAAAGGTTGAGCCTTCTTGTTTTTATCTGAAGAAGACGTAATTTTTTTTTCAAGAACCGTGTGTACAGTTAGGTGGCATAGCAGGAGGAAAATCATTTAGTTGAATTTTTTTTCTTGAACTTGCTAGAAAAATGGTGAATTTATGGGATAAAGGTGTAGATGGGTGGAAGGGGTGCCCAGAATAAAAATAAAAATGACGGCATACGCTGCACACACTACTACTACATTTGTTGATTTATATTTATTTTAGCATTGTCATCTATTTGATTAGCCATTAGCTAAGAATTCGTAAGCCAAAAAGGATAAATATTGTAAACCTCTGGAGAGAGCGAGATGTGCCTTTGTTGATTTAACTAAGTTTGATTTTTGGGGGATGATGGGAGAATTAATTAAATGATGACAATGAAATCGTGTCGGCGGCGGTGGTGAGTGATGTAAGAGGTAGGTAGTAGTTGCATTTTTATAAGTTGTACTTGGATCCGCTTCAAGAGCCATTTGAAAGGGAATGTCTAGCTTCTGGAGTTTACGTTACGTTCACGCAAAACGCAAAACAAAAATGTTTTTGGTTTGAAACAGAAAAATGTTTATGATAAGGTATGCGCCTATACAGGATTAATTGAATTACTGGTGGTGAGTGATGTAAGAGGTAGGTAGTAGTTGCATTTTTATAAGTTGTACTTGGATCCGCTTCAAGAGCCATTTGAAAGGGAATGTCTAGCTTCTGGAGTTTACGTTACGTCGCAAAACGCAAAACAAAAATGTTTTTGGTTTGAAACAGAAAAATGATTATGATAAGGTATGCGCCTATACAGGATTAATTGAATTACGGTTATAAAACAGATTCTTGATCATGCTATTTTCGGGTGTAACATGAAGGAGTTTGGTTGGACTAGGAATATTTCAAATTCAAATTAACGTCTGAATTCGCTCTACTGAAATAAGGTCAACTCCGACTACCCACCAAAGCCTTTTTTATCACCACCACCACCACCACCATCAAATTCCGCATCAACACCAGTTAATAAATTCAATTGGAGACAAGTCGTTCGTTTCCTTGCCTGTCACCCACACGCCTCTGGCCAACACCCGCGTCTCATCATCCATCAATAAATATTTGGGCACGGTTGTCCACCTCGCGTCAACACTATCATAAGAAAACTTCACGCTTCCATTATATTCTATTAGCAAGCCCGTCTCCCATCTCTCCAGCCATATTATATGAATGAGCATCTAGCCTAAAAACGGGAAATGACTGGAACAGAAAGGGAAATATAGGAGGAAATATACCACCATACCATTCCAAAAATATAATATCGTATAATATATTTTAGTAGTTGCAAGCACAAAAGCAAAAGTCCGGGTTTCCTTTGCAGCTCCACGAAACCAAATAATTTACTACTTCAGCAAGCACACAAGAGCCAAAGTTTCCGTTCATCTGTCCAAAACACCCCGGTCGGGTCTCCAGTTTATGGATGTACGCCACAACATTTTCTCTCTCTGTCTCTCTCTCTCTCAGAGTCAGTTTACTTCCAACAAATCCCGTAACCAACAACCCACATCAAAGCAACATTTTCCCGGAATGGATTCCTTCCGTCCACCACCACCAACAGAAAAAAATATATATAGTTTCCCTCTTTCTTTGCGTTTTGGCTTTCCTTTTTCCTTTCCCCCGTGAGTCCTCCGCTGTCAATTTTCTCAAATCCTGTCATAAGCGCACGCTCTGACGCGCCGACGGGATGATGGTGACAATATGGAATCTGGAATTGATAAACTGGTCATGGATATTATTGTTATTACTGGAGAGTGCGAGGTGGCCGTGGTGGTGTGGTGTGGCAAACGGCTAATGTTGATGTTCCACCGAATACATAAATACATATCAAATGATGATGGCGAGATGGGAAATTGTGATAAAAACATCGTGATTGCACACTCTCTCTCTGGTTTATTATTAACTAGTTCGGGTTAACTTCTCACAAGTTGGGAACAATATTGTCCTGCAAATTATGTATTTGCTTGGGCGCACCCACTCTCTCGCTCTCTCTGTTTTTAATCCAGCTATATTTAATGGGTCTTCCCTTTTATTTGGTTTTAGGATGACACCGACAGACCGCCCGGGTTTCACACTGAATTCTCACCGTCGCAGCATTGCATTGTGAGTTTGTGAGTGAGCACTGTCTACCCGGGATCTTCTTATCAAACCCCACTCCGAAAGATAATCTTGTGGAGGGGTTCACACTTTCCGGGAATCTTCCAGGAATCCTTGTTTAATGCAAATGGGATGTTTCGGTGTGCAAATAACAAATATCCGTTATTACTTTTCCCTTTACAATTCGGACAAGGACATTTCATTTTGTGCCGTTATAGCGTTATGAAGCTATAGCAGTGTATTGTGGAAATATTTTTTGAAGTTTACAAGAAAATCAGTTTTCCTTCATCCATATTCAAAAGGATGGAGATGTGAATGGGGTTGACAATATAATAAGAAAGGGTTATTACTTGTGTGACAGTACACAAAATACAGAGATCCGGAGTTGAATTGCTTTTTTTATGAGAGAATGTGTGTAATATTTGCAAAAATCCTTTTTTCAGCTTGAATTTTTTATGCTAAGGTTTGGGGAGTTGGCGTCGTCGTCACTGTGTTGACGTGTCAGACAGAGGAGTGAATGGTGTGAACATTTTTTATTTATTTATTTGAATGGTGGATGCAGGATGAGTTTGATATTTTCATTTTCCATACATCCATATATCTTTTCCGTGACTTCCGTGCGAGTATTGTAAATATTATTTTTTTTAGAAATTGGATTCAAAAGACGAAAACTTTGTGTATAGTAGTGTAGCACGGGATGATGTGGGTATACAACTATGAAACGTGGGAAATTCATTCATAATTCAAGTCAAATCAAATCACGAAGCGTTTCGACAAACAGAGACGAATAGGAAAAAAATATTATGGTCTTTCAGTATATTTCAAAAGCGTTGGTTGAGGCATACAACACAAAACAAGACAAAATGAATGAATATCCAAGAAAAAGTATTTTCTTTATTTCCAAAACAGTTTTTTGATTGATAAATTGATGCTAATTTTCATTATATGACGTGGCTGTATCGACTACTAACTTACTAGTAGCTACAAAGGTGGAAACTTGTATAAGTATATTCTCACATTATGCAATGCACTTAACATTGATATACTTACACAATTACACCAATATGATACTCATATTAACATTACCTGGTAGGATATAACTAAACCGCTGCTCCACGACAGAGAACATCAATGAAAAGTTTAAGCATATGAAACCTTCACACAAAATACATCTCATTCAAAAGTCTGTTTTTAGACTATAATTTTTTTACCAATGTCAATCAATATATATATATATATTATATCCCCACCCCACTACCATATAAGTTGATTTTTTCCCTATTTGTCCCAAACCCATCCCGTCACTGTACAACTCAAGTGGTTCGGTTGCAGGATGCACCAGTATTATATAAAAAAAATACTCACTCAGACCACTACTCGCTCGTTTCCAGCTCTCCCTCATCATCATCACGTTTGTTCCAACATCTCACCAACTTTCGATCCATCCGGCTATTGCATTACGACCGTTTTATTATGATACCAGTGTACCAGCAACAACACTTTTTGGTGTCATGTAGT
>JAANSN010001166.1:0-37604 GCA_036850665.1 Dicranocentrus wangi | reverse complement strand
CTATGCGCTAGAAGGAAGCGACGAGGAATGAGGATCAAGAAAACCAGGAAGACTCGGATGAAGACAAAGATATTTTTTTAAGGAATATCAAAGGAAACAAACACGAAAATCCCGATCGAAAGACCATTATTCCCTCGTCCGTCGTACATCATCAGATTTGTTAATCTCTCTCACTTTTTATGTTTCGAAAAAACTTACCATTCCACCAATGAGGCATCGAGTGTCAAATGGGGATCTCGCCACTGCTAATTAATTCTCACCTACAATCAACAGTTTGAGAACGATATTGTGTGCTGGATTGTTGACAGTGGGTATTCCATGCCAGCACAACACTTTTACTTCTCTCTTATGAGATTATCCTGAAAGCATAATTTGCGAAAGGATGAAGGAAGGATTTTGTCGGAAAGCGATCCCAGCCAAAGCAAGCTATATTTTTAAAATTTAATTGCACATAGCATATAAACTAATTATTGAACAATCGATTCAACAATTCTTCCATGCATATGCATATAACATTTTTTCATATCGTGTTAACTAGTACGACTACGACGATCAGTAAGTAAGTCGACTTTAGTTGACTTTGTTACTCTTCTTCTCACAGATAGATTTGGAATTTGGAAGTGCTTGCAGAAATTCCTTTACACAAAAGTGTACAACTAATTGGCTGTGTGGAATAAGGAATATCATACCGTACCGTATGCACACACAAACTCAAACAAAATGTACTCACCCACACCCACCACCACTTGTTTAACTGGAGAGAGACTATGAACTCATGAATCGGAGGATGCGTCGGACGGGAAAGAAGTAGAGTGAGTAATCTTATCAATTAACTTCATTGTCTCATTCATTGTATATATGAAATTAACGTTTATGAACAAAGTCAAGTTAGAAAGTAGAGAAAAGAAAATGACAATTTTTTATAATCACGGTGGTGGCGAGATAGATAAGTAACCCGAGACATGAAGAAAGAACGCGACTAATTCCAATCATGACCGGTTTGGTATATTATGGGCTAATGGGTTCACCAAACCAATAAACCAAATCGAAATTTATATTATGAATCTTGGTTTGTGGTGGAGTGTGGGTGGACCTAGAGAGTGGGTCCAGTAGTGGTGTACTGAACACTGAACTGTGTAGTCATATTTGTGTGCAGAGCAGAACTTACATTTCAGTAGCATTGACCGGTTTGGTACATTATGGGCTAATGGGTTCACCAAACCAAACCAAATCGAAATTTATATGCCTATTTATGAATCTTGGTTTTGGTTTGTGGAGTGTGGGTGGACCTGGAGAGTGGGTCCAGTGGTGGACTGAACACTGAACTGTGTAGTCACTAGTCATATATGTGTGCAGAGCAGAACTTACATTTCAGTAGGACTAAAAGTACAGTATAACATACGGCTGTGGATGTGGACTATGTGGAGTGTGGAGTATTGTGAATGAACAATGGAGTATTTACATTAGTACAGAAAAGCATACTGTCAGTCGTTTCTCCTCATTCATTTTGTATAATATTTTGTATATAAGCCATAAGGAAGAGAGGCTAGAGAGGTGCTGAGAAATACCGGATCACCGGATGACTTGTCTCTGAAATATTGTTTTGTATTTTGACATTCACTCACACACACACAACAAGTCAGTGTGATATTTAGGTGGACTCTGGACGTGACTTGTCTGAAATATTGTTTTGTATTTTGACATTCACTCACACACACAACAAGTCAGTGTGATATTTAGGTGGACTCTGGACGAGAATTCCATCATATCATTTGGGTAATTTTCGATACATATTTCCAATTTACTGAAAAATTCGTAGTAAGAATGATTAATTTTGGGTTGAGTGTCATCAAATAAAAGTATAAAAAACCAATGTGAAATAATTATGTACGATAGTTGAATGGTAAAGAAAGATCAGATGTCAGAGTCAGAATAGATAAAAAGATATCAGGCTGTTTAAAAAGGATGATAATTTTGCAATGTCCTCAACTTTGCCATGTTTAATTTAACTCTACTGTACTGTACTTTATGTCACGTCTCTGGTTTGTCACTTTCCTGCGTATAGGCAGGACAGCCATCAGCAGTTAAGCCAAAGAACCAAGTAAGCATTCGTATAAATAACTAATTTTCACTATTTTCTCATAATACAGGTACGTACATACTGACACTACTTGTGTTATGGTGGTGGGGTGGGATTGCTGAGGGAGGACTATAGGAGATATTGAAGAGCAGGAGCAACAACAAACTTTGCAGATAAACGAGTAAAAGAGTAAATAGGACGAAGTTGGCTTTGATTTGAGGTCGTTCGTATCGTAAATAGAGGATCATCATCGTCGCACACGGAAAGACGAATTAAAATGAATATTAGTGGTTCAGCGTTATTGCGAAGACTATCTTTGAGGTAGGTGTTGTGAACAGAACACTAATTTTCAAAATATTCAAATGTCCGCGTTGCTACAAGCATGAAGAAATGAAAACGGCTGACGTTTGATTTTTAATTATTATTAACACTAGAAACGGAAGTTTGGCAACCGTTCAGAGGAAGTTTTCAAGTCTGTCACGGAGTCCTACTTCCCCTTTCCTGTCACAACGCTGTAGGGAGTGGAAAGTTGTTTCTGCATCCTTTAATCCCTTGATGTATCAAATTGGGCAGCGGAATTATGCGTCCATGTCGTTTGAAGAATGCTGTGAAAAAATCGACTTCCATGAAAGATCCAGATAATAGTACCAAACTAAAATTATATGCTCTGTACAAACAATCCACAGCTGGAAAAGCAACTGGAAAGCGTCCGGGAGCAATGGATTTTGTCGGAAGAGCAAAGTTTGACGCTTGGAGTGGATTAGGGGACATGTCACAGGTATATAGACATTTCAGGTAGAATATGTTGCATCCAAATGTAATTGGTATTAGGTGCTAAAACTTGACTGTTATTGCTTAATGCTTAGGATGAAGCAAAGAAGGAATACATATCTCTTGTTCAAAGTGGCTTAGGAGATAACAGTGAAGCAGGTTCCTCCGGTGAAAGTTCTGGCGCCACTCCCAGTTCAACAAGCGCTGAGGGTTTAGAGATAACTATTGCGGATGGAATTAGGACCATACGTCTTAACCGACCAGCAAAGAAGAATGCACTTACACCTGATGTAAGGAAGGATTACACGAATGCCAGTAATTTATTACGTAGATTGTGTTAAGTTACTGATCTGTAATGCTTGTTTTATTTAGATGTACCGAGCCATCACTTCGACACTGAAGGAAGCTAATGATGATGATAATACAAGGGTAGTTGTGCTTACGGGAACGGGAGACTACTTCTGCAGTGGAAATGATTTGGGAAACTTCATGAATGTTACTGATCCTATGAAAATGGCTAAAGATGCACGTGATTTGTTAGCGTAAGTATACAGTGATGATTTTTAAAAATTTGATGGACGATATTCAGCGATATCCATTTTACATTACATGCGACGATTTTAGGGATTATGTGGACGCCTACATATACTGCAAGAAACCTTTGGTAGCAATCATCAACGGCCCTGCTGTTGGAATCTCTGTAACTGTTCTAGGGTTATGTGATACTGTATTTTGCACGGATCAAGTAATAGAACAAAAATACTTGCCTACTTCTTTATTTGAAATTAACATTTGGAAAAGTTTTGCTAAATGTCGTTCGTTAATTCTCCTCGACAGGCTGTATTTTCAACACCATTTAGTGCATTAGGTCAAAGCCCTGAAGCCTGCTCATCTTATACTTTTCCTAGAATTATGGGTTACGCTAAAGTACAACAATAATTTAATTATTTCCAAGAAGTAACGTATTGTTTCGATGATTATACTAGTCTCCAAGTTCAACCTAATTACATTTGTTTAGGCCAGCGAGCTTTTGTTTTTCAACCAGAAGATTACTGCGACTGAGGCTGAAAAATTAGGCCTAGTAACAAAAGTTATACATCATGACAGATTAGCTACCGAAGCATGGAAAAGGGTTAAGGATATGGCTGACCTCCCCGTTAAGGTGCACACTCAAGAGTTTAAAAAATGATATTAGCTGTTTTGAGATTTTAAGTTAATCTATTAATATTAACATTAATTAAGTTCTAAATTCTGTGCTTCTTGTCGCAGTCCCTGGTATATTCCAAGGATTTGGTACGTGGAAGAGAACGAGAAATCCTTCATCAGGTTAACATTGCCGAATGTGATCGACTCCAGGAAAGATGGACTTCTGAAGATTGTATGAAAGCAATCATGAAGTTTTTCTCCAAACAATCAAAAGTTTAAGCACATTTATTTTTTATGTCTTGAAAATGATCCGAACAATACCAATAATACAACATCATTAAATAAAATATAGCACTACCCCATGGAACACAAAGGAAAAAAGGATACAATGCTTTTTTGACATGCACTACATTACATTTTAGTCCGTCTCATCTGAAGGCAATGATCGACTGCAAAACACGAACTGAATATCAGCAGCTGCACTTTTAAGTCCTCGTTCCTAAATATTAACAAGAAAAATTGAACCACGTAGCTCATTTCGTAGATACATTTGTGGTGAGATCATTTTGCTTTAATCATACCAGTGTGCCTTCTTCAAACGGTGGTCCGTGGTGTTCCCAACTGTGCAATTCAGCCATTGTAGTTATTGACTTCAGTTTCTTTTTCGGTGGGACAGGAATATTCTCATTATTCTCAATGTCTAAATCCAGATTATCCTCACTTCTGTTCAAATCCTTCAAAGTACCATTCATGGAACAATCACAGTCGATTAGATCATGTGTTAAACATTCGTCCCCTTCGTATAGACTAAAAATATCCTGTACACAAAGAATGAGAATTATATACATTTTACATTTCATATGAAATATTAATTCTGATTTGACGCCAAATGCATATCGGTAAGTAAACATGCCTTCAGATCCTGAGGCGAAAATTTAACAGATGAGTTTGATAGCAGGAGGTCCATTACAGAGCCGGAGAGATCTTGCTTGGCAATTTGTCTATGAAATATACGCTCCTCAATTGTTCCACTAGTAATCAGTCTGTCAGACAGAATGAAAACCAAACCGGAGTTATAGCCATCAATAGCCATGCTTCATTTGGTCATAAGTAATATATACGCTATACCATTTAGATTACCTGTAAATATGCGTAATTTTTTTCTGTCCTGGCCTCCAACACCTTGCCATAGCTTGAATGTCATGAGCGGGGTTCCAATCGATATCATACAAAATAATATTTGAAGCGCCTTGTAAATTCAGCCCCAATCCTCCAGCTTTGGAACTCAAAAGGAAAATAACTAAATCGTGTATAAAATTAGAAAATATATCATCTTATCATATCATAATATAGAAGCAGTATAATATATCAGCAGGCAGAGAACAAAAGTGCATAGCCTTAGCCTTACACTCATTAGGACCATTGTTAAACTGGTCTACGAGTTGCTGACGTTGCTTTGCTATTGTTGTCCCATCTAAGCGTTTAAATTGGAAGCTAAACATTTTACACAAATCTTCCAGTAAATCCAGCGTCTGGTGTAAAAGACAGAAAACAGAGCAAGAGTCACGTTAGCCCCGTTAAGACGTTCAATAAATTATATGGAATATGGACCTAAAATTCTGTATATACCTGAGTATAATGTGACACGACGACCACTTTCTGTCCCTGTAGACTTTTCAGGATACTTGCAAGAACCTTCATTTTCCCACAATGTTCAATATGCAATAGATCATTCCTATGACCCGGTGGAAAACATGCCGCTAAATCTGCATAAATGGATTCCTATGAATAATCAAAAGTACGATTATGATACATGACACTAAATCCAACAATAGTCAAAATATAATTCAATATGCAATAGATCATTCCTATGACCCGGTGGAAAACATGCCGCTAAATCTGCATAAATGGATTCCTATGAATATTCAAAAGTAATATAAATAACATACGATTATGACACATGGCACGAAATATAAAAAGGGCAACAAACACAGTTACCTCTACTTTGTCACCGCCATTTGATTTTGGATGTACTAGATTTGGATGGTTACACAATTTCTTTAACGCCAAAATAATACTTAGAGGTGCAGAACAGTTTCCGGAACCCGTTACGACATCCTGAACAATGTTGGATGAAATTAACCTTTTATATATGTTGACCTAAAAGTTTGCAATACGTAGTATTGTTAATCAGTGGAACGTTTAGTCTCTTAGATGCAGTTTATACGTTCAAATAAAACTACGGACCTGCAATTTGGACGGTCTACAGACAACAACAAATGTGATTCTGGGTGGCAGATAACGGAGCATAACATTGTGCGTTCTCCGTAGGAAAAAATTGTTAAGTATATTGTTTAACTGCAAGGCTTTAGCTTGACCAATTTGCTTCTCCATTATAGTAGACTGGGATTCCTGATATTTTTCAATTGGTTTTTCATATTCTCGACGAAATTCGTGTTCAGGACCCAATACTCTTGGATTCGCAAAGTCCACTAGAGCATACAGTTCCATGAGATCATTTTGAACTGGGGTCCCGGTTAACAAAATACGCCTCTTGCATGGAAGTTTTGACAGAAACTTTAAGAAAAAATATTCTTCAAAGTATTTACACTTACAGTTAGTAGCGAAAAGATTTCTATAATGAAAAGCGGAAATGTTTAACTAACCACATATGCTTGCCCACTTTTGTTTTTAATTTTATGAGCTTCATCACAAACAATCATGTCAAATTTAATTTTCTTAAGAGCATCCTCTGATCGAGTTGCCATCTCGTATGACATAACTATCACTGGACATTGAGGAGGACAGTGTTTCAAAGGATGCTCAGAATTCACTGCAAAAACTTTGATTCTTTCATAACCCAACCAACGGTGAAATTCCTTCTCCCAGTTGCTGACTAAGCTTGACGGAGCAACAATTAACGCTCTCTTTACGATTTCTTTCCTTTGGTATGGACCTTGTTTCAATAGCGTCCTGTTCGAAAAGCATCACGACAGAGTTTTGCATAAAACATTTTTATTCGATTTGTTTGGTAATATATAAAATGTGTTAGAAAAATCATATCCAAAAATACATTAATAACTGACCAAAGTAAAGTTATACACTGGAGTGTTTTCCCGAGTCCCATCTCATCTCCAAGGATTGCTCCATTATAATGTTTATTCATTACACATTTGTACAAGAACGTTACACCATCCCTCTGATGTTGTCGTAAGTGTCGCGAGAGGTGTGGATCAACAACAACTCGAACATCTTCAGAAGACTTTTACGAAGCGTATAAAAAGACAAATCACAACCACACCATAGCAAATAGCGTTTTCTACTTGTAATTGCGACGTTTAGTAGTACTATTTACATCAAGGATGGGCATAACAAAGGCATCAGGACTTTCTGGGTCGAACATTGGCTTAGACAAGTTTCTATTGGCCTTTTCACTGGAAAGAACTGACCCGGGTCCACATGGAGATACAAAGGGTCGATTCATCAAGGGAGTAGGCAACTTTGCGACGGTTTTAGTTGTTGATGGGTGTGGCACAGATGGTGTTACATTCTGAAGAAAAGGGTCCTTCGGCAACTCTTCCACAATCTGTATGTAAATCACAATAACATAATATGCAAAAGTGCATTTTGTGCGGTTCATTATCAAGCAAAAGTTGCACATGCAAAAATACAATGTCAGTATCTTCTTACCTGAACTTCTTTACTGCCCAATTTAAATACTTTGCCATCTTCCAGAATTTCCGAGTCAAGCTTGTAGTTATTGCTGCTTTCTATGACTTTTCCAGAAATGTTCTTCAAGTGCCGACACAAAAAAATAACAGGATATCAATAAAATAATTCTCGTTTAACCCGACTCAAACCAGCGACCAACTGATATAACTGTCTTTTCTTATTACTTTTAATGCCACGGATTTTCCATTTGTTATAATGATATAACCATCCCCTTCCCACTTCTTGTGTTTTCGAGTAGACATTTTGGCAAACACGGCGCTGTAAAATCTAATATAACGTACAACACAACAAGGGTTTACGTTTACATTTTAGAGACAAACAAACAAAACAAAGTACTACTCACTCACAATTAGTACTCACAATTAGAAATCAGATTATATTATGAATATTGCAAACCTTTGATTCGAAGAGTCGTGCATTTGCGAGTTTTGAGACTGGGCCTGAGATTGAAATTGATCCAAACGATCATGCTCGTCACCAACTATTATTTCCCTAGGAGCAATCTTTGGCGTAGCGAGAGGTTTTTTAAATTTAATTTTGTCATTCCCCACAAACCCCAAGTTTAGATTGTTGTCTGTGGACGTCTTCTCTTCATACTTTACCACAGAATTTTCACTTTGGCGTTGCTTGTCTTCTTTCAGCAGCTCCTCAAAATCTTCGTCCGCATCAAAGAAATCGTCATTTCCCATGTTGTTCATTGAATTTTTTCCTTTTCCGTTATTTGAAACACTTGGAACATCTCTGGGATCAATGTGATTATTGTGATTCCCATTTTCTCCCTTGGGACTGGAACCATCCTCCTCACTCTTGTGACTTCCCCGCTGTTCGTCAAGGACTGCAAAAACTTTGTTAAAGAATGGGCTCAAGTTTCTCTTCTTCTTCGGAGAAATCAAAACTTCTTCCTTTGGCTCATTGTCACATGCTCCAGCAGGAGTTACCCGTCTTGGAGGAACGAATGCTCGCCGGGGACACCGACGTACCGTTACTGACGCCAATTTCGTTGGTTCCATTTTTGTGGCCTCGTCGTCTGATCGTCTGATTGTGAATACAATAAAGATATAATTAGTCAAACAATAATAACCGTTTTCAAAATTACAGATGAAGATGACGGCAATACTTAACACAATTTTACAAATTATCAAACCCGCACATCTTGCATCTGGTGGATTATTTTGCTTTCCACAAGATCAAGCAACCAAGCAAAACGAGTGACGGTGAGTGAAAGAGTGTAGGTGAGTGTAGGTGAAAATCCCTCAACCTTACATACTTCAACCACATTTTACATACACATAATTACTCTGCTCAATACATTATTTGATTTCGTGCTACGTTAATTACTGACTTACATTATATTTTTTTAAACAACACTAGAACTGCTTTGAGTTTGACACTCAATTTTTATAACTCAAAACACTACAAAACAAACAACGTATATAACAAGTATGTTAATTTAATGGTTTTGTAGATTCGAGTTGGTGTCAGTGTCAATCAGTTGATTATTCCTCCGACCACACCACCATACCAGCACCACCACCACACCACACGGTCCACACCACGTCAATCAAATCAAGTTGAACTGTAAACTTACCTAATAATGAAAGTTTAAAGTTTTTAAAAAAATGTTCGTAAGGTAAACAACAACATGGGTGAAAACAGGTGCCGACAGACTGTTTCAATCCCGCTGCTCACGTCTGCGCCGCCGTCCGTGTGTGTATCTCGTAAACAAACCACGATACAGAAAAACAAAGGACAAATGACTACTAGGAAAAGTAGGCAACCCCGAACAAACGCAAGAAAGTGCTTCTTGATGAACGTGAGCACAAGAGCACACGGATGCGGATTATTGCGGATTTGCGGATCGGATGCATGGATGGATATATTATGTAGGTAGTAGGCAGGTAGGTGGTATGACCGTATGACATGATATGATATGAATGCATGTAGTTTAAAATACAATACGTGTGAAATGTTACAAACTTTTTGTCATGCACTCATGCACATGAGATGCAGGCAGATAGATGTACGATGTACGCCCTTGTCCTGCCTGCATTCAACACCCATGCTCCTTCTCATTATCAAATAGTTTTTATAATTTCGTATAACCAAAGCAAAGGATCGCAGCAGAAATGTAAATTAAAAATTCACTGTCGACACAGTTGTCATGCACAAAGACAACAAGAAAGTGCAAAGAGTTTGCCCTAAAAAATGCAGTGCACAAGGCTGGAAAATGCGAAAAAATGCGACGAAATTTGTTTGAACTTTAGTAGTCCTTTTTTTACAAAATTGCTTACAATTTTTGGTAAAAACTGCACATTTCAAACTTAATGTTGAAATTTGACAGTATGTAGTGGTAGTTTCTCTGTGAAGGTATTAAAAATTACCAAAATATTCCAAAAAAAATTGGGTTCGAATAATTTTTTTTAGAAAAATTTCTTCAAAAGTGACCAAAAATACATTTTTTTAAAAAAATAGCCGAAAATGCAAAAAGTGCAACCTTCAAAATAATTATGCAAAAAGTGCATTTTCGTTTTCAACAAATTACATTTTTCGAAAGCTGAGGCTGCCACAAGTAATCGTACCTGGACAACAGGGGTCTCAGATTTGAAATGCAAATTAGTGCAAAAAGTGCGTTTTGTTGTCTCTGCATGCACATGAGATGCAGGCAGATAGATGTACGATGTACGTACGTACGCCCTTGTCCTGCATTCATCAACACCCATGCTCCTTCTCATTATCAAATAGTTTTTATAATTTCGTATAACCAAAGGACCGCAGCAGAAATGTTAATTAAAAAATTTATTTAGAAATGTCTTGTAATTTATTAGTAGTACTGCAAACTGACATTCCGATTTTCCAAGAAGAGGGCAAACCAAATGAATGATGTACCGTGAGCATCACAAATCCCAACACATAATAACAACCTTCAACTTCAACCAACATAATAATACTTTTATAATTCAACGGGTTTTAACTGATATGATGCTGTGATAAATATGGATGAAGATGAAAGAATAAACGACGTGCATAAAAACAATGAAACAATAAAGCAATAAAATTTGGACTGCATTTCATGCATTTGTATATTACAATTGCGCAATTAAAAACCAATTAAATGTAATTCAAGTAATTCTACATCATTTTTGGAAAGAAACTGAACCTTTTTATTATTGTTGTGGAACGGCTTTGGACTATTTTAAAAACCAATGTTCTGAAGGTTTCTATAAATTAGTAATTAGGCAAACAGCCAGAAGTGATTTAGGGACAGGAAAGATGGCAGATGAAATCAGAATTCCTCCGTCTCTATCAAAATCAAAAATATCCAATTTTTGTTGGAAAATCTTTGTAGTTGCAATAATATCTGTCATATTCGGAACCTCCATTTGGGCATCTCTATCGGGTACACTGTCCACACACTCCACATACACTCCTCCTCCACACTCCGTTTTAATTTCTACGATACGCATGCATGCCCCAAAA
This sequence comes from Dicranocentrus wangi, assembly GCA_036850665.1. Taxonomy (NCBI): domain Eukaryota; kingdom Metazoa; phylum Arthropoda; class Collembola; order Entomobryomorpha; family Entomobryidae; genus Dicranocentrus; species Dicranocentrus wangi. The sequence continues at coordinate 26,398 of JAANSN010001166.1, read as the reverse complement.
CATGTTCAATAATCTAATTAATTGTTCATATCCATTCATGTACCATGGCATGACTCAAGAAGCGGCATGAAAAGTGTATATACTGTTTAGGAAATCTATAGATTCTTATATATTTTTAGTATTTACTTTACACAACAATTATTCTTTGAATAGATTACAAAGGGGTACTTACAGAAACAGAATATTTCTCATCTGGACCATTTCGCCAACGAAGAAGTATAATACCTCAAGGTAATGTCCAGTCCAAATATATTTCCATTATGATTGAATGAATACATAATAACAAATGATGAAAATGATTTAGGTGACGATGATGGCAACTCATTCAATGAATATAACTCGATTTATCTTCAAAACCGTCACAAATCAAATGCAAAACGTCGAGTGAAGAAAGGTCAAATTGACATGTCATTTCTAAGTATTTGAGATTGAACGACATTTGAGGAACGCATTTTAAGTACTATATACAATATACACAATATGTAAATTCAAATCCAAACAGTTTTAGATTCGGATGAATACTGGGAATTGCGTACACCAGGAAGCCTCGCCGATACGAAGTCAAAGTCCAGGACGAGTTTTCGAGTTATGAAACGTCGTACACGAGTAAAGCGGCAAGCGAGATAAGCCTGATCCATTTGATAGTTTGCAGAGGCACAACACATGAATTTGTGTTTCGTACACAAATCGGTCACAAATTGCTTTATTTTCCAAGCAAGCACATGGCAATTTCAAACTAAACAATCTTGGAGCAGACTTCGCTGTATTAATATTAACGTATGTATAGGCTAGATGCAAAAGTTTTAGTCTATATAACGTGTATATTAAAATATTGGATGCTCCACTCCACTACTATGATATATTTCATTCAAATTCAAATAAAATTTGTTAATATTCTCATTATGTAGCAAAATGCTACTAATGAATTACTAATCATCGTCTCGTCGCCTCATATTACTTTTGTCAACTCTCCTTTTCTTGAAGGCTACTTNAATTCAAATAAAATTTGTTAATATTCTCATTATGTAGCAAAATGCTACTAATGAATTACTAATCATCGTCTCGTCGCCTCATATTACTTTTGTCAACTCTCCTTTTCTTGAAGGCAACTTCTGGCTCAGGTTTCACTGGCATGAACCCAGTGAATGAAGATGTGGTACTAACAGTATTAGCATTCAATGAGGACACAGATTTCTCTCCGAATGTTATTTCCGGTTTCCTCTTCGGCACCTCTTTAGCGACAAATTGGTGAGAGCTGGAAGACGGTAGTTCTAGATCGTAATTTGACCTGTAAACGAAAAATACAGTACAATCATTGGTAGGTAAAATAATTATTCAAACGAAGCACATGCTACTACTTTTACAAAATTTTCAGTAGGGAGTACTTATTAAAAAAAGACTTTCTTACTCGGTTTGCACAGTGTGCCAACCACCAGACCTATGATACGGCTGTGCAGGTTTATGTAGTTTAGCAAGCTTAGCCTCGTCAGACTTCTTTTCCTTCTCCGATCTATGTGAAATTTTAGGAGTGTTGGATGAGCTATTTTTTGAATCGTCAGCGTCAACTGTTAAAGTACGAATCCCCGCCAACTTTTTCATAGTACGCTTGAAGTTTCATTGACATATCAGGATTATCTTCCATATCTTTCTTCATGGCGGTTTGCGCAGCCTAAAATGTAAAATAAGAAGGAATTTTCAAATGAAATCGAATAATAGATTACCGACAATTGGTACAAATGGTACGACGAAAAAGTTGTTAAAAGTCGGTTGTGCTTACCTGTTCAATCATTTTCATGTCATACTCCAATTTTTTCTCTTTTTTCTCATCCTGCTTGTTTTTCTTCTGAATGTCTTTAAGACGCTTTTGAACATTTTCTTTGTGACGCTTTCCATTCTCATGGAACTCGATACTCTGCAAGGTTAAACAAAAATTATAGTACAAGTAGTACAACAACGTGACGAAAGAATAACCCTGAACTAGTACCAGCTGGAAACTGAAATACATAAATGAAGTAGTTGCATACTAGTGGAGGACGAAGACAGGATATATTAGTAAAAATAACATAGCACTTAACACTTACGGCTTTATTGTCGGCTAGCCAGCACTTGCAGATGTCGCAGAACTTCTTCTCCAAGCTTTTCCAATAATCTGCCATTTTTACTAGGTAGTTTGGAGATAACTGTGAACGGAATCTCTTCTGACTTTATCCCAATTCGCCTAATTTAGTTATTAATTAGTATTGATTCCTTTATCCGACATAGTCAAAGTATGGTCATTACTATATTACAATTTTTTAATTTATAAATTGTGACTTGGTGCACAGTAAGAGTGGTTGAAAGTTTTATCAGCATAAAAAAGTGTTTCCCCAAAAACCGTCCAAAATCCAATTACCACTATTACCAGATCTAAACAAAATTTTAAAGCTTTAAATACCCAAGTGCTTTTGCTACATATAATGAGCTCAACTCAATGACTTTATCCCAATTCGCCTAATTTAGTTATTAATTAGTATTGATTCCTTTATCCGACATAGTCAATGTATGGTCATTATATTACAATTTTTTAATTTATAAATTGTGACTTGGTGCACAGTAAGAGTGGTTGAAAGTTTTATCAGCATAAAAAAGTGTTTCCCCCTCCCCCAAAACCGTCCAAAATCCAATTACCAGATCTAAACAAAATTTTAAAGCTTTAAATACCCAAGTGCTTTTGCTACATATAATGAGCTCAACTCAAACAAATACAAGTGGTAAGGTAATCAGTTGACTGATAGAATATACACAATTAATCGTACTTCCAACTTGGAGGGATTAATTCTATAATTACGATTATTGTTTATTTAATGGAAATAAATTCACAAAAGTTCAGTTAACTATAAAAGCAATTTTGACACAAGTTTGTCTACATTGACTGATAGAATATACACAATTAATCGTAGTTCCAACTTGGAGGGATTAATTCTATAATTACGATTATTGTTTATTTAATGGAAATAAATTCACAAAAGTTCAGTTAACTATAAAAGCAATTTTGACACAAGTTTGTCTACATACACTAATCACAAAATTAAGTTGTTGATTCACATTAAAATATTTTACTTTTAGTACATACAGACAGATACACAAACAACGATACTTGTTACCGCAGATTTAGTTGTAGTAAGTGGGGCAATGGAAGAACTACATTCCATCCACATCCATTCGTATAAGCGGAACGGTACAACATAACATAAAATATGAGCGTGTCGTAAACACTAGGTCTATTTGGTCCTAATGTCCTAGTTCCTGACTAATACTTCTCCTCATTAAATTAATTTATAATCTATACCAAATAATAACCAACTCCAACATAAGACAACAAACTAATAAACTTGAAGTTTAAAAGTGAAATGGAGATGACTGTCCAGATTTCGGTGTACTTTGACTGATGAGGGTTGGGTTGCACCGTTGGTTAAAATAAATACATACGTGACAATAATTAGATATAACAATATAACAAAAATAGCGAACATGATTTGGTTTAGAATTAGCAGTAGTGAGCAAATGTGTGGTCTTACCATTTGAGATTGCGAAGTCGACTGATCAATTCCGGAGTCCTACTCGAGATTATCCCAGAGTCAGCAGAATACAGCCTGTTGGTCAATGATGCCTGCGACTGGTAACCGCTGGAGAATTCAGAAATGGTGCTGCACTGAGATCCTTGTGTAGACCCAGGAGAAGTTCGAAAGAGTCCGGGAGAAGTAAGTTGCTGTTGCACGTTGCTTTGAAAACCTCCAGAGAAAAGAGCTGATACGCGTGGAGTGTTTGTCGCAGGGAAACCTTGCGATCCTTGTCTGAAGCTGGGTGTGGATGGGAAAGGACTAAAGGGACCGCTGCTGACCATCGGAGAAGCTGGGGATGATGATGATGATGTATGCATTGGAGTTGGAGACCGCTCACCTTGCGTGCATTTATTGATTGGTTGCACATACGCGTTTGGTCTTTGGGGAGGTTCTCTAAAACGATCTACATGGTTGCTTTGTTGCGAGTTTTTCGAACCGACGGAGAAACTGGTAGCTGTCCTCGTTTTCCCAATTCCGGCCACCTTTCTGTTATGAATTTAAAAAACAAGAAGGGTAAAGGGTATGTGATAACGATTAGTTATAATACTTATGATACTTTCCAATCCAACACTTACCGCTTTAATACTTCGTTCTGTTGTTTAAGCGATTCGTTCTGTGTCAATAATTTCATCTGTTCACTCTTCAAACGATTGTGCTCGTTTCTTAGGCTGATATTTTCCTTCTTAACTTCGTTACATGAATTAAGCTGTGAATGAGTGAACAAATCCCAAACTGATTCGATTCGAATCTATAATCGTAAGCCAAACAAGGGTGAAGGGATTAAAGTTTAATATAGCCCTTACAATTTTTTTTAAAACTCGATTAGAGTTCTTTTGCAAGCTGGACTGGAATTGCAAAATTCGCAAAGGGGTCTTCAATGAGTTGCTCATAATGGGCAGTGGATCCATAAAATAACTTTTCAAAGCCGCACTCGAGTTTTCATTCATTTCAGCCAGTCCACAGTGCCCTGGGCAGTTTGGACACTTATTTCCAATACCTGGGACATACACAATTGACAATCAATCAACAATATAATAATAATGGCAATGTTATTTATTTATTTATTTATTACTGCATAACATAACATAACTTAACATAATCGTCAGTGTCACACAAAACTAAAACTAAGCTAAAACAAAGTTTTTAAAAACCTACTTTTCAGACACGTTTCACAGAATATACGGCCACAGCCAGTCATGAAGTACCTCCGCTGGTCGGGATAAACCTGGTTCCAGTGCTCACACCTCTGACAAAGCATAAACTGGTTCATTATTTCGGACAGCACCTCCAGTGCCCAGCCAGCCAGCCAGCCAATCTTATCACGATTATTTCCAGAAAGAAGAACTTGTTCGCTCTCTCCGTCCACCACAAAACTACTCCCTAAAGGAATTTCCCTCAATAAACCAGCCAAAAAATGTATGTAGTTGAATTTCAACACACTTATTGAAACAAAAACACTGCACTGCACTGCACTACCTAAACTAATTAACTAATTTCAGTTGAGTTGGTGGAATCCTGGAATTTTGTAACATTCATTCACTCTAATTTAGCCTACCTGCCTGTCATGTCGTTGCGAAGCTCACCAAATCAAACATGACACATGACACGACACACAGTGGACGCAACAGTGCCAACTGCCAACAACAAAACAACAACAACGACACAAAAAATGCCAAAATACTAATATGCTTTCACTTAACCGCCCGCCCGCCCGCTTTTCCTGTTTCCTTGAAAAGCAAGGAGCGAATCAGCGAGGCGAGCCGCCGAGCGCCTCCTTTCACCTCCAACAAGCAATCCTTTCACTCCGCACCGCAGCACAGCAACTCGCTTTCCCTCCTTCCCGTGCGTACGCGTTCAAACGTTTGAAGTGGAGAGGTTGACGTTAGCCGGTGCGTGCGTGGGGGCAAGCGTTTGTTGTGTTGTGTTGCTTGGTTGAGTTGAGTGACGACGACGAGACGATGCGATGATGAGATTGCTGTTGACGTGACGCAGTTGATTGAGGTGATGAGGAGGAAGGAATAATTAATCTCGATCCTGTCCTCTCCTCCATACACACCGACACCATTACAGACTGATGATGAAAGTGATGATGAGTCGAGTTGATGAGTGAAAGAATAACTAATAATAAATCCCTAAAATGACCATAATATTACGTATTTAAACGTTCGTTCATTTTTACTATGCGCTCAGGTGAAGTCCGACCGACCGAACTACATGACATTTTGTAAATTATATTATATTATGCACATACTAACTTAATTGCAATCAATAATATGTACTACATATTATAATTAGTATTTGTATGTATAAACAACTGCTAAGTAAGTGCTATGATAAGTACATATCACTATATTTCTATTCTAGTTGGTTGGTTGCTCATTTCCGGAGTTTCCTGCTCAAGTGACTCCAACATTTCGGTTTCAGAAATTTCAGCTTCCACCTCGGTTATCACTATATTTCTATTCTAGTTGGTTGGTTGCTCATTTCCGGAGGGATTTTCCTGCTCAAGTGACTCCAACATTTCGGTTTCAGAAATTTCAGCTTCCACCTCGGTCCCAACACCACCCGAGTCTGGTGGTGGAGGAGGAAGAATTTCTTGAAGTTCTGGAGGATCTGCGTCACCAATGCTTTCACCCTCGCCCCCATCGTCTCCTGTAGACACTGTAATAAAATTCATGGAAATTCTCGATTGGGCTAGGCAGTTTACAAAAAAGTAGTACAATTGGGGTTATTCATGTTCATTCATACATTCATTCATTGTACACACACACATCAGACCTACCTGGGTGAGATGCTTGCTCATCCATTTCTGATTCCTCCTCCTGGAGAGGATAATTATTATTATTACAAGATTTTTTATACAATGAAAACGAAATTTGCATTTACGTTTATAAACTACATACCACTGAGCCTTCGTCAAATAAAAAGTATTGTTCCTCATCTTCCTCTAATTCCGTCCCTGAGCCTGTTTCTCCTGGTTCCTCCTCCTCCTCCTCGTCCTCCTCCTCTTCTTCGGCCGCTTCTTGCATCTTTCGAAGGATTTCCTCCTCTGTCTGTTGAGACGCTCGGCGCTCCTCTGTTTGGATTTTGAATGGAGGAGCGACTATTATTAAGGATGTCCGTATTTTTTGTCGTAATAATAATTGAATACTTTACTAAACGATCAGGACATCACGAACCTGTGAGACTTCTCCGATACTCCTTAACATAATCTCGCGAACGATGACCTCTGTATGCAGCCTGAACGATGCACGTTTGATTATGTAGCTTAAGAAACATTTAACAAATTATGCTAGTAAGAGAATTTCGTTATAAAGATTACTTGTATAACGGTGGCATAGTGGTCTGCATCCTTTTCTTGTGTGTGAAATACTTCGAGGAATTCTACGAGTTCGTCGTGAGGAAGGAGGGATGTACCTTCCCAACTCCATCGATGGACCTGCCAACTTTTTCTCGCTTGNGAGGAAGGAGGGATGTACCTTCCCAACTCCATCGATGGACCTGCCAACTTTTTCTTGCTTGTTTCTGTACATTTAGAAGTATAAACATTTAAGTTTTGGCTTGACGTAAAGTAAATTAAAAGCTCTAACTGACTCGTTCTTCTTCCTCTTGCTTTCGTCTAACACGACTCTCCATAAAAGTTGCCAAGAAGTCGTTGATGTCAATGGGCTGTGTTTTCAATACCTAAATCCATAATTCGACCAAAACCATCAGGGATATCGGCAAAGTGTTGGTGTTGACTGATATTACTTAGTGTGTTTAAGAAACTATACCTCCCGTGCCATTTCTTCAACTAGTGGCTTAAGACCGTAAGGGATATGAAAACGCTTTCGCTGACCATGTAGTTCCAGTATTGGACCACATGGCATTTCCGGCAAATTTCGCACTGCCATTGCTAAAAAATGGATACTTGCAACGAAACGGGTTTTTATTTGCTGAATACTTCTGCAGACAGAATCTGTCCCTAAAAGTTTTGGAGGAAACTTTGGGATAACTTTCGATGTTGGGACAATCCATTAGTTGCCAATTGCCAGGAAAAATGCATCACTATAATAATATTATGTTGTTTCTACGGCAGAAGGAACATGCATCCTATAGCTCTGCGTCCAATCCATGCTGTCATGCTTGTTTAGAGTGAAAATTAGGCATCTTCTAGTTGTTTTACTCAATTTTAAGATAAGTTATTCATTAATTATAGGTATGTTTGCATCATATGTATGAGTTGTAAATGCATCACGCAAAACACTGATTTGTCAATGTATGCTCATTCTGATCAGTTGGTATGTAAATCGGAAGCAATTGATGAAGATCGTCCGGAACATCATATCCGTAATGCTCATTTGCCAGTAAATGATATCGCGCTCGCAGTAAGTGAGCTGAAGCCTTGGGCTGCCTATCCCTAGTAAATACACCCTTCCTGTTTCCAACAACTCTTCGTATTTCTGAAAATACCAAACAGAATTCCAACAACCTGTTTCACATTCTAGAGGTTAATATTTGTACACACTACGTTTGGGTTGGGTACCCTGATGGGTTTGGAAGTCGGCAAAATTCCATATCATCTCGCCGATGAAAGTCACACTGGTGTTCTTACGCAAAGTGTCAAACACTTTGAAATGTTCTCTCATATATTCTTCTTGAAACTCTTCAGTGAAAAGCCAGCTTGGCGCCTAACGCAAAAAGAAATTAAATCTTTCTTATGCGTTTTTGATAGTTAGAATTACCTAATAGAATTGGGCTCACGTGGTGTAAACCGGCAATTGTATCAGCGCCATACTCGGTCACAAGCATTGGCTTCTTAAAAGTGTTCATCCAGTTATACGCCTCAGAGGTCAAGGCTGTCACAATCATTTCCAGCTCCCCTTGGTCATTGTACCAAGCATGATACCGGTTTAGACACAGAATGTCTGTAAATTGAGCCTGTCATACAGAATATTATTTTGTTGTTTTCGCATAGTCTCTGGTGCACTGGACAAATAAATATAATAAGTTTGGTAGCGTTGCGTTATTACCGCATGATCCTCTGCATAGTTTGCATCCAAAACGACTGTCACTGGTCTTGTTGAATCTAATGACCTTGTGTGTGCGAAAATTTCGCGAAAATAGTTTTCAGAATTGACATCCTCAGTTCGTGGCTCATTCGCCACAGACCACATAACAACGCTTGGTCTGTTTTTGTCCCGTCTGATTAGCTGGGTAAGGTCATTCTTGTGTGTTTCCAAAAGCCCTTGGCCAAAGAGCCTATGAATTTAGCATTACAAATCTCATATTAAATTGTATTCCGAGCAATGCCAAAGTAAAACTAAACCATACCTTAGGGAAACTGCTGAACATTCTCCAATCAAGACTATTCCTAATTGGTCAACGACATCAAGAAGCTCTTCGGAATACGGGTAATGTGTAGTACGGTATGAATTTCCCCCCGTCCATCTAATCAAATTGTGATCTTTGACAATCATCACGGGATCAAGTCCACGTCCTCTAACCTTTAATCCAGTTATTTGTATTTGTTATTATTTTGACTGTTGTTTCACGAATGTTTTAAACATATGCGTACAAAAAAGCAACCTACAAAAAAGTCTTCGTGTCTTCCAAAACCGGTAAAATAGAATGGACGGTCATTTATGGTAAACGATGTGTCTGTCCACTTCACAGACCGTATTCCAATCTTGAGACGGTATACATCTACTAACCCTAGAGTGTTATCGTTGAATTTCACCTAAAAGCAAGCGTAAGCCAGAACTTGAATTAGTTGCATCCGTTTCCATTTCCCCTTGGCTAAGGTTTGAAAAGCGTTTGATATTACTACCTCAAGTGTATAAAGATATCCAGCGTCTGCAATGTCATCTACCATCGTGTAAGGCCACCATAGTTTAGCGTTTGGAACCTGCATTGTGCCTGTCGCTCCGGAAGCTTGTGCAACAGCGTTACCATCCTTATCACGAAGGGTGACTGCTACAGCTACATTTGAACTCTGTGTCACAGTGTCAATTCTAAAAGTTACCGAGCCAGTAGTTCCAGTTACCCCAGTGGTAACTGTAATATCGTCAATGTAACTTTTTGGAATTGAATGTAAAATGACTGATCGTTGAATTCCAGCATAGTTAAAGAAGTCAAAGTTTCCAGTCATAATAAAGTAGTTTGGCGGATATCTACAAAATAATAAGAATTCATTCAGGCGCACATAGGTGATGATGGAACAAAATGATATATGACGAACATAGACTACGAAATTACTTTTCTCCCGTTTTGTACGTATAAAAACCTTGTGGGACTGTGTCTGGAGTGAGAGTATTATTGACAGCAACAGTAAGCAGATTTTGGCTCATCAAAACTGACTTGATTTAAAAGCAACTCAGTTTGAAACGGAAGATGCCCTCCTTGATGTTCCGCTACTTTGATCCCATTTACCCACTACAGTAATTAAATGCTCACAATCAGACTTAATGTGGCTTATTGGTAATAGACAAAAGTCTGAAGAGCCCGCATTTCGTATTTAAGTACCACTGATGCAAAGTAGTTGACACTCCCAAACCGAAGAAAAATTCTTCTCTTGTCTGAATTCCACTCAGGTGGTATCCAAAATTCTCTGTCATACCAGGCCCATCCTAGGAAATTCATGCGTTCGCGTTCGGAACTTAGGTCTTGGTAGGAGCTTGGAACAGCCATTAGCTCAACATCCCCGGTCTAGAAAGACGTTTCTGCTATAGATCATGACAGGAAAAATTATTTTGTTCTCAAGTAATACCTCTTCTAGCGGCTGCTTAAACCACTCTTGCCGAATCCCAAGATCCTGTGCAGCTTTCGGCTCAGTTCTAAAATTCCACAGCCCATCTAACGTTTTCGTGCTTCGGGATTCTGAATCTCGAGGGTATAAAATTCCTCCATCGAATTGCGCATGTATGTAACGAGCTTGAAGAGCAATTATTAGCGCAATGCTGCTAATACTAACGTGAAACCGAAGGAAAGCCATTCCTGTACAAGTTGCCAGTCTAAAGGACTATGCATGACTGGTTGAGGACGAAATTGACAGCCCATAAGTACATTGACGTAACTGGATCAAATGACCAGATTCATATCTTGACATTTGACACAAATCCATGTTTGCAACGTGTGACAACGAAAATACGATACGTATACGTATACGTAAGAAACAAAAATCCTTTCCTGGGCAAAAATCCAGGTAAACAATATTTTTATTTGCTTTCATTTCATATACATATGATACAGATTTTGTGTCAATATCATTAAGTTAGTGATTTGCTAATGCTTAATGCTCATCTTCTCACGGGACACTGTTTGTGGTGATCCTTTCCAGGTGGAATGTAAACTGGCATTGATTGATGCAAGTCATCAGGAATGGGGTAACCATAATATTCATTAGCCAACAGGTGATACCTCGAGCGAAGCAAATGAGCAGAAGCCTTGGGTTGACGATCCCGAGTGAAAACACCCTTTTTATTCCCAACTACTCTCTTTATCTCTGCAAATAGCACATAAACATGTTAGTTTTACACTTGATTTAAGATCACTCACATTTTAACTCTTCTGGTTACCTTGCTTGGTCATAAAGTCTGCAAAATTCCATATCATTTCGCCGAGAAAAGTGACGCTGCTGTTGCGCCTCATGTTGTCAAACGCTTTAAAATGTTCTCGCATGTATTCTTCTTGAAATTCTTCAGTAAACAGCCAGCTTGGGGCCTTTAAGTTATAGAATTATTTGCTATTTAAATTCACTACGAAAAAGGTGATCATTTCCTTAAAAGCTGTTTACATGCACGAAATTATAATCTTAAACAACATACTGTATGAAGGCCAGCAATTGTATCAGCCCCATACTCGGTGTAAATCAATGGTTTTTTATATGTATTCATCCAATTATAGGCTTCAGCCTTGACGGCCCTCTCCACAATTTCCATTTCTGCCTCGTCACTGTACCACGCATGGTACCGGTTTAGAGAAACGATATCAGCAAATTGTGCCTATACATACCAAAACATTATATATAGGTAGGTAATTGACTTGCTTTTGTACCACCCTATATACCTAGGGTCGTTTTACTAACCGCTTTATCTCTAGAGTATTCTGTGAAGAGCACAATCGTCACTGGACGGGACGTGTCAAGTGACCGAGTGTGTTGGAAAATTTCCCTGTGATTTATAACCAATTTCATGTTAGGAAAATGTGCTTTCAAAATCCCACGCAGTGGTTAATCCCAAAGATTAAGTTCTTATTAAGGTCTTTGGTTAATCCCATTTTATCCACTGCACTTACCTGAAGTAATTTTCAGCATTTGGATCTTCTGACCGCGGCTCATTAGCCACAGACCACATCACCACACTTGGGCGGTTTTTATCGCGATTAATCAGTTGAGTTAATTCTTTCTTGTGAGTGTCCAGTAAGCCTTGTCCGAATAACCTGGATATTGTTTAAAAAACAAGGTACTTGAAAAGGTCAGCTACAGTCAGTCAGTACCACAATCCGCTGATTTATGAAATTCTAACAACGTTCTTACGTTAGCGATACTGCGGAGCATTCGTCAATTATAACAATTCCAAGTTGGTCCACCACGTCCATCAACTCTTCACTGTAGGGGTAATGAGTAGTTCTGTAAGAGTTTGCTCCAACCCATTTAATCAAGTTGTGGTCTTTGACAAGCAGTACGGGATCAAAACCACGTCCTCTTATCTAAATCAAATCCTTATAAACGTCAGCAATCTATTTTAAGTTATTCCTAAACAAATAATTATACAATCATACAAAGAAATCCTCATGTCTTCCGAATCCGGCAAAGTAAAATGGCCTGTCGTTAATGGTAAACGAGGTGGCTGTCCACTTCACGCTGCGAATCCCAATTTTCAATCGGTACACATCCTTCACACCTCCAGAAGTTAAGGTGACCTCCAAAGTATATAGGTATCCAGCATCCGCTAAATCACTAACCATGGTATAGGGCCACCACAATTTTGCATTCGCAACTTGCAGAGTACCTGACGCTGTTGCGGCTTGTGCCACAACGTTACCCTCTTTGTCTCGAAGTGCCACACTAACTGTTCCGGTGCCGATGGAGTCAATGGTGTATGTCACACTGCCTGTTGTTCCAGTTACCCCAGTCGTCACCGTAATATCATCAATGTAAGTTCTTGGAGTCGTGTACAACGTAACAGATCGGTGGATTCCAGCGTATTTGAAGAAATCAAAGTTATCTGTCATTATAAAATGGCCAGGTGGGTACCTAGTCAAGTAGATGAGTAAAATGAGCAAACAAATGATTGTCTAGGAATATTGAATGGGGAAAGAGGTCAAAGAGGATCTATAATGTTTTGATTTTTATGTACTTTTCGCCGGTTTTGTATGTGAAGAAACCCTGTGGAACAGTATCTGCTGTGAGGGTATTATTAACAGCAACTGTGAGCAAGTTTGACTGATCAAAGCGAACTTGACTCGTTGTTAACTCGGTTTCGAAAGGTAAATGTCCTCCTTGATGTTCGGCGACCTTTACTCCATTTACCCACTTTACTCCAATTACGTAATAAACATTACATATTTAAAATACTCACACAAAGGCAAAGCAAAGCAATGAGAAATTAAATATACTTAATAAACGTACGACAATAGCGTAGTAGTTGACACTACTAAATCGTAAGAATATCCGTTTATCCGCAGTATTCCAGTCGTTGGGAACCCAAAAGTCTCGGTCATACCATACCCATCCGATGTGATTCATGCGCTCGCGTTCGGTACTTAGGTCTTGATATGAACTTGGAACAGCCATTAGCTCAACATCTCCTGTCTATTTAATGAAATGCAGAAATTTTATACCATATTAATATACATACCTAGGTAATTTTTGCATGACAGTTTTTTTTTCAAAACACTATAAAATAACCTTTTCGAGAGGTTGATTGTACCATCCTTGAGCTATGCCCAAATCTTGAGCACCTTTCGGCTCTGCCCTAAAATTCCAAATTCCATCTAAATTCTTCGTTTGCCGTGATTCAGAGTCTCTTGGATAAAGGATCCCCTTCTTTTGGCAAACAACGGAGTGCTGCGAGCCCAACAGGGCTAGAGCGATGCTTAGTAGGACAATGTGTGTCATGCTGGAGTGTATCTTTCCCCCACTACGGAGAGAATGAGACTGACTGGATGACAGTTGTAACCGAAACCCCGATTTAAGCTACATACTCTCAACTGAATTCACACAAGTATATCATATATCATACAAGTATTATTCAGCCTTATCAAAATCACAATATTTGTATGAACCGTGTGCCTGTCATATTCGTCACTTTTATCGTAATCCTTTCCATCACTTTCCACGTTCCCAGTTGTTATTTGTCAGGCAGATGCAATATTTATGAAAGCTGTGTAACTATAAGTGTGCACGCACACACGTCACATTATGCAACGTAAGTATGTATTAAGAATATAAATAGTGTGAAACTGTGAGAGATGCGCGAAGCGAAAACCACCGACCGTCGCGTCAACCGATGGTACGTATGTTATGCAGGACAGCAGCCCATAAATGCAGTTATTTATTTAGATTATGATAACAATGCAGAACGGTGGTGCACGGTAATAAAACATTTTGTTTTTCATTTTCTTATGACTATTTTATTTGTTTAAAACATTAACAACTCAAGAAATAACAGGATCAAAGCAAAAATGCAATTTATGTCACTTTGTTACATTTTCATCATCATTGATATACTGGAACAGTAAACTAAATCTTCAAGCATTCATAGTAGTGGAGTGGAGTACACAGGACTTATATATATGTTTGCATCCCTATTTTCGCAATAAAAGAAGGACAAAGAGAATACGCTTGGTCAAAAGAATCAAAGGAAATTGGTAAACACAGTACTGCTTAAAAATCTTCACATAACGTAAATGTTATAATAATAGCATTCCAGGATGAAAGCACACTTCTCCACCACATGTTATTTATCATCATTGTAAAAATGTATTCTTGCACGAAATATCCCTGTCTAATTATGAACAGTAATCAACAGTATGAACTTGTTGTTTACTTCACTTAGCATTTTGTTTTGAGGAAACCAAAACTGCTTTCTCTGCATTTCTTGATACGTTCAAAGAGAAAGAATGGAACAATGCGCTACTTATATTTATACTTATTGGTTTTAAGTACATTTTAATATTGTGAAATAACAAACCGTATATAATAATATTTTGTATAATATATAGCAATAACTATCAAGTATTCTCTCGTTTTTCCTCTATAGTCTAAATTATTTTTTACAATAGTTTTATGCTGATATACAATAATTGTCTGTAAACCATCATTCTACACTCTTAATCACTACAATTATTTTGGCATGGTTTTGAATGAACATTCAAGTTTCCTTCCTGATATTTTTCTGCTTTCGTCCAAAGAAATATATCAGTTGACCGGATGCTTTCATTTAACAGTCGGAAAGAAAGAACGGAAGCTAGAATCAATAATAAATTCATCTGCTCTCGGTAATTAAAAAAATTCAAAAACCTCTGTGTGCTGACATTCCTTTCTTAAATAACACGGCAGTTCAATAATTAAAGTAGGTATGTCTAGATTAAAAATTAGGGGTGAGTGAAAGCTGGAGAATTTTCTCTCTCCGCTATCCAATCCAATCTTGTCAAACATCAACAACTTTCTTGAGCAAATGAAAGGGGTTTGATTGCTCTGATTTTCCATCGTAATACACGTATCTATTCGAGCCTAATGATTGTTTCTTGCTTTCTGGGTATTATACGCTGGCCAAACTTGGGATTTCCCATCTCGTTATGTAATAATAATAACATCCCTTGTAATACATTGTAATAATAGCATGTAGTACCCGCATTAGGATAATTCTTTAAATCTCCAACGTCATTTGCCAGTTAACTATAATAATTATAAGGTTTGATTGATACGAAATCGAAACAAACTCATAGCATAATATGCAATACAAAATAATGATAAAAGGGTTTATGATTGTATGTTATTGATTATTTTGATCACAGATAAGGGAGGAGTTAATTGAGGAATTGCTGACGATACATACAAAGTATAAGAAACTATGTACTGTTACACTAAATTGCATATTGCATGATACATAATATGCTGATTACTTACTAAGTTATTACAAATTTTATCCTACAAAAACTTACTGCAACTAGGTACAAGCTACATACTTCGATTATTTTAATTAATTTCGTTATGGCTCAAGTATGGATTTTTTCCTGTGTCAGAATATGTTACACATTCCGGGAAGTATCTACGATATGCTAAGTTCTAAAAACCTAAATAAACATGAATTAAAGAGTGGAGTAAGCACAGTATGTACATTTTAGATGTACTCATGTCATGTAATAGAATACATAGAATCTTGCCTATCCGTCTGTAAAAGTTTTTGTCTTCTGTTCTTAAATTTCATCAAACTGTACAATTATATTTGAGGTATTCTATTACAATGTGTCTACAAATCGCTACAAAAGTGTTTCGTCTTCGATCTATAAAGTATTCTTTACAATTACATTACTTTGATGCGGCTGTACATAATTATTATTAATTGTTTATTACAATGTATACCTGTCACTTTTTTTCTACTGAAAAAGTTTTAACCTAAGGTAAAAATTGATTTCAGTTCAGAATTACATAAATGCTGCAACATTATTTTTGTCTCTTAAATGTTCAGTAAACTTAGAGCTAATGTCAATTGAATATTATAGTTTACTATGAAAACTTTGACACTGTCACTGCTTGAGCCAGAAGGCTGGGACCCATTGAGGTTCCCTTTCAATATAATTAATTCTTTGCACCAACTCATGGTAAGTTCTTTCGATGTCATTGTTGACAATGACCAAATCAAAATAATGTCCGTACTTCTCTTCCATCTCTCGGGCCTTCTCTATTATGTCAATAAGCTCGTCCTCCTACGAACAAATAAAAATCGTGTTACATGCTTAACCAATTTGGAAAATGGAATGAGCTAGGTTGATGTGCTGACATACCTTGTAGGCTTCTCCACGAGCAATTCTCATTTGTTTCAGCCTTTCTAGTGGAGGAGGAGCAATGAACACAATGTAAGGTTTTAGGTCGGAACTTCTCAAAATCTTGAGAGATTGTGGATGGAGATTAAGTACACATATTTTCCCGGCATTCACAACACTTCTGATTGCATCTAAGCTTGTTCCATAGTAAGCCTTTTCAAACTCTCCGTGTTCGACAAATTTTCGACTCAGAATATCTGACTCGAATTGCGCACGGCTAATGAAGTGATAGTCTTGCCCGTCTATCTCCCCATCTTTCCTGGATCGACTCGTGTCTGCAATGAAAAACAGTAGTAAGTAATTTAATTAGCCGTAGTCCTCCTAAAATTTCATGTGACTCAAAACGTATTAAAGTCCAGCTTACGTGGAACGGCTGCCGCAAAGCGGTCAGATTCCTGCATAAGTCTCTGTCTTAGCTCGTGACGCCCAATGTTCGGAGGACCAATTAAAACTACAGGCCGTTTGAAGCTGGTACGGGGATAGTATAAAGCTACCTCCTCGTATGTAGGAATTTCTTCAGCATCGAACTCTGAATAGAATACAATTTGACAGTCATGCAGTGCATTTATCCAAAGACACAAATCTCCATATATACATCTATGCATAGTTTGCTCGTAGCATACCATCATTAAACGCTGAACTATACGGAATCTTTTTCTTCTTTTTCTTATGGGTTTTGGCACAAAGTAAGGTTCCTTTCTTAGATTTCTCCCTGGTTTCTGTCTCACCAAGAAGGGTTTGCTTAACGGCTTCTCGCCTGAAAGATTGCAGTGTCAACAACAACTTAGCAATTGCGCCACAAACAAAACACTTGGATATATCCAGTTCACTATTCCATTTCTGGAAGACTGGCTCGGTGACAACTTACTGTTCTTGGAAGGATTTGGATGGAATCAACCCGGCTAGTTGCTGATCTTCTTCCCCCTCCCGATGGGCCTGCCACCAGTTGGGATCCTCTTGATTGATAACATGAAGCACATCTCCTTTGGCAAATGCAACCCCTAGCTCGCGACAAGGAATGTAGATATCGTCTTCAGGATCATAATCGAAATGTGCCCGAACATGGATCTAGAAGGAACACAAATTTCACAAATATTATAATATCTCACACGAATAATTCATAATGTCGAGCACATAGGAAGGAAGTGTGTGGCTGAATTTACTACACATGCGGACAACAGTACACGTGTACCCGAGCAGCAGTACTAATCCTCTTAGCCAACCGAACCGTAACTTTTTTAGTCTTATATTTAAGAGAAGTAATTTCCCATGTTTACAACAGACTTCTCGCTTTTAAAGTTTTACTTCCGTGGAAAAGAAAAAAAACATTACTTTTTTAAAAATGTGATCCACACATTTACCAGTGAAAAGCAGGAGGAAAAGTTTGACAAAGATAAAAGTAAAGATGGGAAAAATAATGTTCTCCGTCCTACTCATGACATAACAATTTCAGACAGAATGCCACGATTGCGGAAATGATGCACCCCATTAAGCCTCTCTGTACTCAATCTGTGCTTCGCACAACTGGCGAATAAATAATATGCGTCAAAGCCACGGATGCCACGGAAGCTCAGGATGAAAGAGAGGATACATATTTTCAAACTCACCAAAATATCTCTTCTCTGTGGAATCGACTGTGGGACTTGCGTGGGGACGATGAGGAAGGTTAAAGTTCCAGTCATACGACTCAAAATATCACACACTTCATTCACCGACTTTCCTCGCATTTCCACCCCGTTAACTTCGAGAATCTCGTCTCCCTCGTGGAGCAAGGTACTCCGCTCGGCTGCACCTCCTTTCACTATTCTACCTATGACTACGGCATCCCCGTCGTTCCGCACTGTTGCACCCTGGAAGCAAAATTTTCAATGAAGTTTTTTTTTATCGGATAGGCCCCACTTCAAGGCTTACAATATCCAATGTGATGGCCCATGAAGGGAAATGATTTCTCAGTGCCAATCACAAATGACGGGGAGCACTTAGGCTTACCAAAGGATCTTGCGTCTTCTCAATGCGGACGACTTTGATGTGGTCATCAGGCTGCGGTTCTGGGACGAAAGCTGGTCTCGCCACAGATTTTATATTATGGCTTCCACTAACAACCGCTGCTGAAACTGGGGGTGGAAGCGGTGTCGCTGTCGACGATGTGATAACAGGGTCTACCGGCTCTCCGGCGTTGAGGGGAGATTCTGCTGTCATTAAAAGTCTTTCTCGTTCCGCAATTTTGTCGTGAGCATGCATAACTCCGTCCATGTCTATCCTACTGAGGATTTCCACAAGCTCGGCGGATGCTGGTGATGAGCAATTGTAAAGGCTTTCCAAGCACTAAACATTCAATTTCAATATTTAATGATAACAAAGAAGATCCAAGGTTAGGAGTTTAGGAGCATCACATACCTCTTGATTGAGTTGTTGTGCATGAGCGGTGACAGGTGCGGGAGGGGCATTGAAGCACCACACATCTTGTACTTTACTATGAACAGCGAGAACCTGTTGAAACTCTGGCGTCTGCATTAGTGACCCTACGGCTGACACTGCCTCATCCAGTTGAACTCCATGTTTCTTTAGGGCTTGCTGAACTCGTTGCAAACTCGCCACTAACTCAGGCAGTCCTATAAAACCAAAACCAAAAATGTTGTTACTTTTGTTTCGCAGCATCTTCGTACTAGTTCGTACAATACAGTGTGTGCAGCGAAATTTTTATAATGTATTGTACAAGTTTAGTTAATTAGTCGATATCGAATAATATCCTATATTCATATAATTAACTTCATTAAGACGTCAAAAGTGATACGAGAACAAAACACCGAAATCATGCGACCACCCATACCGTTCTAGCGAAGTGGATAAATCAAACGATCTGCAATTGCAATCTGAATACACACAACTGACACAACACACCAACCATATTAATATATCCTTCAATCCAACCGACTTCTTCGTTCCTTTTTCCGACGATGAAGCACACGGATCTCAAAATCTCAAACGTGAAGAAGTTTACACAGCACCTTTTACCTACATTTACTCACGAATTCAATTTTCCCAAACACACCGAGAGAAATTTAAAGTTTTTGCATTTCATACATCTGCCCACGTTGGATCGTTCGTTGGTTTGACTTCAAATTAGCAAGCGAGTAGATATCATCATCACACTGGTGCTCACTTGCCAAATATTTGGTTAATGAATGAAATGGCGTTTCAGTGATTTCATTCTGATTTCATTTGTAAATATGAATGGAACTAAATCAGATGGTACATCGTATTAAAAAGTCACATGGAGCAAATGGAAAAAGTGGAATATATGTAAGTCTGAGTATTTTTTGGTGTTCAAAGTATCTCTAGACCCGAACAATTTTCCCAGATCGTGCTGGGATTCTTTTCAGCAGAGCTCATAATACGAAATACTACGTGATCTGAATGATTTAGAGTAGACAGTTTCAAGAGTTTGTGGGGTGGAGAGGAGCAGTTGCAATTACCCCAGCGGAGACTTATTATCTACACCACCTCGCAAGTCGCAAAGAATGACAATGCGGAAATTGAAATAGCAAACTCGCTTTTCCGAATGGAGTTCTTGTATTAATCTCATTTTATAAAAATTTATGTGAAGCTACTATGTGAAGAATTGCCTAATTACCGTGATTGGTGACACAGCACAAAACCCAACAGTAAGATAAGTGTCCAAGTGGAGCCTTCTGACATTGCAAATCTTCGCATCATTCAAATTCATCTTCTCCTACACAATGATATTATACTCAAGGTACCTGACTACTTCAGAGATAATAAAACACCTCTATCTTCATATTAAGCCATATTAATATATCTAAGTTTTGCTAAAATCTCACTTCACTCCAACCTCTCCGCATTTTGTTGGTAAACCAATAAAAACATTTTGACACCGAACCCCTAAAAGATCTCATGATTTTAATATCGGATCTCTCACACTTTTTTTTATTTCGCGGACGCACTTATGGTCATTTCAGCCATAAAGTTGCCACGATTCTCATACCTCGAAATAGATTCGACCAGCAAGTAAAATGACGTTGAAGCTAAAAATATACATATGCAATGTGCATGCAAAAAAAAGTTCAAAGGGATGAGACGACGCTGCGCTCTTCAAACACTTTACAACTGCTGTCAAAAACATGATCGTTTACAATTTCAAGATTTTTATTATTGCATTCATAACCCGACATGAGGTACATTTCACATAATATTGTACATATATCATAACCCCAAGAGGTTTGTAGTATCCGCATTTCATGCCGTAAATTCCATAAGAGTATCCATATGTGGATAATAATATGCGTGAATCTTGAGATGGAGGGTTTGCCTAACAATGAGAACCAAATACAATACACCTCAGTTCACGATTTCATAATAAGATTTTTAACGGGGAGGCAAGAACAGTATCGTTCCCCATCATTTTCGATGTACATATATACATATCCAAATATATTGTACACTAAACAATGAAGACTCAAAAAGGTGGAAGAGAAGGAATACGCAAAAAATGTAAATAAAACGAGCATATCACGAAATCGCAATTTGTCTCTAAGCCCATCAAGACTGAAACCATTTTTACATCATCTCCCATCTCCCATCTCCAACTCTTAACAGACTCCCTGACAGATTACTAAATTATTGAAAAAGTCGACCTCTTTCTGAGGTCGTAGTAAATCTGAATTGCGTACATTGAATATAACAAACTTTTAACCTATTGCAAAACTTTACTGATGAGTAGCAGATGCTCAATACGATCTTGTAACTACAAAATTGCCTATTCTACTGTGGTGATACAAACTTTTTTTAGCTTTGCGGAAACCATAATTTCATTAAGACAGTACGACACTCCCGAAAAGAAATTGCAGGAATGGGAGCGAATCTCCTTTGAAAAAGCAAACAAGCCCGGCTCTCCGGCCAGAGAGGAGACCACATCATTATACAAGCTTCTACGTTTTTGCAGGGCAGCTTTTGCCTCGAGCACAATTTTCCCGTTAAAGAAAACAACTACAGGACATATCATGTATAGTCTACCTTAGGTGGATACAAAAGACGAAAAAAAACATTATGAAATTTGACTAACACTGTTTCCTTCTCTTCATTTATGAGAAATGCATTTTGCCGCTGGTGCCATACCGCACACACTTCAAGAGCAACAAACTCCAAAAAGTTCCATGCATTGCATACTTACTAACATGTCGTATGCATATGGCCCAAACAACAAAGTAAAAGATCAGTGTATCCCCGAAAATCTGCATAAAATACCACAAAGCACACATTCTTAAATATATATAACTCATTTATGAATATTCTCTTAAATAAATCACAGCTGAGAGACGTCCAAGAAGAATCTGAGGAGAATTTCCAGTGAAAACATTTTAACAGTTTCTCTCATCTTCTAGAAAATATCTCAATGTGAATACACTCGTAGAAAATAGCTGAAAAGAAAACACACTGCGTCCCTTGTTTTCTCATTGCGTTACAGATGTATAAAAGTGCTTTTATTACACGCATACGTGCTCTCCTCTCTCTCTCTGACAATGAGTATATGTATAAAGGATAAAAAAGTAACGTGAGTAAATTATGTGCACCCAAGCGTACCACGCTCATCATCATCTTATGTGCTCTCTATGAAATACTACTTTTCATGAGTTCCTTTCCCCTTATTTTCCCCTCACGGCTCTTTCATTCTTAACAAAAGGGGCCTTCTTATGGTTTGAAGGAGGAACTTTCTTATAATCGTCATCTTACAAGGTTTCTTGTTTCGTGCAATATAATACCTATCTCCACGTTATTTTTGGATTTACCTCGAGTAAAAAATGGGACCAAGTTAACTTTTTGACGTTATTTTTATCGGTGGAGCATGCCGTTATCATGCAGGTCACTCTACTTCTGCGAGTCACAAGGGAAAGTAAAAAGTACCCACTTTAATGAGTTTAACGTTTCTCTTGATATTTAGAAACACACGTGCGACGTGCGACCTTAATTATTCCATTTGAACCAACGCTTTTCGATTTAAAGCTTAATATAAAAATGGGATGAATGCAAAAATTCCTGGAAAACAGACCTTGAGGACATTTAAAGTTCTTTGAACTTTAGCGTTCACTTCCATTTTTCCGGCAAAGTACACGGATTCAGTTCACAAACTTTAACAAAAACACGTTAGCTACCTATGTAAAAGTCATGTGCATATAAAGGACCAACACTTTACCACAGTTTCACACAACTTTCTTTTGTTCACACAAGTCGCAACTGATATCTTTTCTGTTGGTGACAAGAGCCAGACTACGTTTTACTGGATATTTTTTCCTGGATCACCCTTTATAAATTTTTTCGGAGAAAGCGCATGCTCCTTACATAGAGGAGCTCTACTTTTGACAGGTAAAATGAACTCGAGTTCAGTTTTGCAGGCTTTCCTTCCTCCTAATTCACAATTTTACTTAAAAGCTCACATTTTCTGATGTTTTATAGTAGCACATCCCCTCCCGCTCACGTTCAACGCAAGTAATGAAAGTCAATTAGTATAAAGTTTTAGTAATATTTTGTTCACGGGAAGAGCAACAGTTCCGGTCACGCAGCAAGTGAACCGATTATAAAACTAAATGCCAGGGTATTAAAACACTTCAAGTTTCCCCTCTCCCTCCTCATAGTTTTAATACTTGGTCTTGTTCAACTTCAAAGGGATTTCTTGGGTCCAAGAATGTTGCCCGATTTTCATAATTGCACTGTCAGATCTTTTACTCCGGGACAGGGAGCCAGTCGGGCTAAGGATACGGATGAATAATTCCGTTAAAAACTCAGGGGACTAAATAAATAATAAGTTACAGTGTTTGTCTTGCAGAGAAAGCGAGCAACTCAACAGCTTGAAAAGTAACCCCGGATGGAGCGGAGCTCACACTGGCTGCTGCAACTTTGCAACTCGGTGTAGATATAGATGATGTAGTCGCTAACTTCAAAAAGATGAACAATAAAGATTCTCTTTGGACCAGGAACAAATAAAAATAATAGAGAAAAGCGAGTTCCCCTTTTGAAAGAGAGCGTGTGAGCCCGGACCAGCGATCCAATCCAAACCAACGGCAAAATGATACTGACTCTTATTGCGGAAAAAAGAGGAGAGGTCTTTAGGTGTAAAAAAGCTTTCGCATAAAACTCAAATGCAAATTTTACCTCTCCACACTTCATTCCATCCATGCAATAATAATAATATTCGTGAGACTTTTCTTCGCTAAAAGGAATCTTATATAGTGTGGGTAAAGGTAGGTACATACGTCATGTACTTTATGTTCATCCATTTCAAGATTGAGAAAGAAAAAACAGAGAGAGAGAAGGACTCTGAGTGAATAATATTACACAAGCATAACAAGAGATTTTAAGGAATTCCAACCAAGTTCATCCTGCTCATCTCGGAGCATTTACTACTACGGCAGTGGTTCTCTCTCCCAGCCAGAGTCACCATCACATGCGAAATACCCACAGATCTTCAGGAAGAGAGCAATAGAAAAGGATAAAATAGAGAGAGTTTAGACGACACTGAGAACATCAGAGACGAGGAGGGATCGCTATAAGATGAAGAAGTCGAAGTCGGGTTTGAGATTCCCCATTCCATCCTATTGGATGTACCTCCCTCTGGCAATTTTATTTGGAGAAGAAAATCTTCTTCTTCTTCTTCTTCTTCCCCACTTTTACGATATCCAAATACACACGAGATACATATGTACATTGTTACTTACTCTGAAGTCGGGCTATCACACATCTATTTTGCCGCAGAGAAGGGTATATAGCAACAATAATAATAACTGTAATAATAGCAATATAACGCTCAGGTATAATGTGTGCATATAATAATCATCCTTAGTGTTTTCCTCCTACCTCCATCCACTACCCACCACCCCTGCTGTATCCCTGCCTAGTTAAAAAGCGGTGAGAAAGATGTGCCGGCTGTGACTGCGGCGGTACAAGTTGAGCCAAGCTAAACAACATCCATGTCACGAAGACAAGGGATTGATAGCAATAGCAACCTTAACATCCATATACCAATGTCTCAAGATGCTCAAGATCTTGAAGTGGTACACTGGTTGCTGAGTAAAGTGGTTGGTCTTTTGAAAAAGGAAAAAACCAGAACCAGGAGATATCCCTCGTGCAAACACTTTTCATACTCTTTAACAGCACACACGAGCCACGACAAACTACGTGGTGATGAAGACGGGAGAAAAAAGTCGTTTCCCAGACCATATTTACTTATTAGGATGGCTATGTGGGCACTATGTATAAATCCCATTTTTTGCACTCCAACTCTGCATCAGGACGCACAACATCAGCGTGTCTATTAGGTATGCACAGGTGCATACCAATAAGGCAAAACAAGATTAGTGAGTTGGGGACAAGTCTGTGCAGAGATCCCTTCAATATACACACAACATCCCTTGGCGGATCAGGCAGATTATTCGACCAAGTTACCGAGACGAAGAGAAGCGATAGTGTCTTCAGAATCCTCACTGTTTTCAGTTGAATGGATTGCATACAACAGACAACACGACCCCATGTATAATAGATGCAATAGTGAAGTTCGATTATGGGTACGTGTACTCTTATAAAAAAGAAAATGTTACTTTGTATGCCAGGGAATGTGCCATGTCACAAGATCAAAATATATGTAGTGTGCAAACCGTTGAAATGGAAGAGGTGCGATACACTATGCGATTCTCATTACATGAATATATTATGATCATTGTAATTTTATAAAGTATTTTTTCTCGAGCGAAACCTAATTCGCTTCAGATGAGAAAAGGCTAGCGAGGCTAGCTCCTCGCAAACATAATAAAGGGAAACGGAGATGAGGAAAGCCATTAACTATCTTGTATGGTGAGGTTAGATACGTCATCAGCAGATCTGAACGAAATACCTTGAAACTCGAAGTGCCTAAAGGGGTTCACAAAATGTGTTTCTTTTCATTACGAAAAAAATGTCATTAGATCCCTCCGAAGCGACGGAATGAGCAGACTCAACTTTTATTCTATTCTAATTTAGTGCAGCTCATCTTCTCCATTTAGTCTTGAAATGGGATTTGAAACGGGGGTTTTTCATCAATTAATGAGCTGCGGAGGATTGTCCTCAGTCAAACAAAATCAAAAGGCTACCTATCTTAAATGGAAGGGAAAACGATAAACGCAAAACAAGAGAAAATGGATTTTGCTAAAGTTCACAGCTAAATCCTGTGTTGTATATTCCGGAAGTAAACTCCGGGATTTGATGTCGGGCGAATTCACAAAAGCGGAAATTTAAAACGGTCCACTTACCAACAGGCTTTTGAAGCGTAATGTCAAGTGGAGGATGGGAGATTCTGTCTCCATCCAAGTCATAAGCTTGATTCACAAAACCCTTTGGTTCTCCCGTTGGAAAATTGTCTTCCAACGCTTGAAGCTTTTTCGAATTTCTCAGTGAAGACCTCAGAAATTCTTCTTCCTTTGCATGTTTCTCCTCCTGTTCTCGACGTTTCTTAAGCTCCTCCTGAAAAAAAAGAAAAGAAATTGGTTCTTTAGAAGGCAGAAAATTTTCAAAGCGAGACTTTAGGCGATTCTGACAGTAGGAATAATATACAGAAGAGGATTTAAAGGGAATGGGACTGCATGACGATGATGGCGACGACAATGATTATTATCCTGAAAGAAAGAACAGAAAGAACACTGGGAAACGAGGCATTTTTGAGACATGTCTTCTTACATTGAAAAAATCGTTTAAAATCCCTCCATTATTTTCTCTTTAAGCTA
>JAANSN010001165.1:0-37622 GCA_036850665.1 Dicranocentrus wangi | reverse complement strand
CATCATATCATTCTTGCTCCATCCAAGTGCCTTTTCCTTGCCTGCCTTTACAAATTTTTGTGAATAAAGTTTTAATAAAAAAATAAGCATTTTTGAAGGAGGAATAAGAGAAGGAATGACGGATTTTTTCGCTTCAGGCGACAAACCCCTCATGTTCGCCATGTGTACACAAGGCAAGGCTTTTTCTGAATGGGGATTCCTTTTAAATCTTGTAAAAACAGTTAGCTTTTTAAAGGAGGCTGGGTTTTGTAAAATAATCTACACGAGCAAAAACGAAGAAGAAGAAGAAAAACCAACCGATACACTATTTACTTTTTTTGAGGGATACGAAGATATATACGATACACCTCTCATTCAACATAGGTATTTGAAAATGAAATGTGCCCCAGTCCATTGTGTGCCTTCACTCATTTTCTTGTCTAAATTACGCGAAACACCAGCACCACCACCGACCGACCTCATCACTGACTTTTTTTCTCCCTCGACAAGATAACAGTCATTAGCATTTTTAATTCTGCAAGCGAATGCAATGCATTCTCGCTGGGAGTACACATGTTGGGTCCATCTTTCAAGAGCAATTTACAATTTGTACGAAAGGGGAAAAACAAAAGAGAAGCAGCAGGATGATGAAAATGAGCATTAAAAATGAATATGAAATGGTTATTTTCTTAAAGGTGAAGTTTTTGTGGACACAGGAGGGTTATAAATCGTTAGATATGTCAGCAGAAACAGAGTTATGTCAGTCTTTTCCACTTTAAGCGATGAATTCATAATTATGGTGTTTTTCTGTGCATGAATTGGTTGAACGTGAATAATATGGGATACCTATGCTCAAATATGTGCATAATGGCTTTCTAACTTTTTTCTGCACTTTTCCAATTTTCCACCCAACAACTTCCCAACATTTTTAATATGTTTTGTAACGTCTATTTATGCAAAGTAAAACGGACAATATGGCTTGCCCTTATGACGGCCGAAGAGGTCCACACGGCAATAAATCTTGGAGTTGTTTGTTAACACTATGTAGTTACACAAATCCTCTCGCAGAGCAACAGAACAGATGAGCCTTGTCGCATTTTAATAGGATGGACCAACCAACAACCGACGAGCTCCGTATAGTCCATCTCTATCTATATCCACTACAGAGGCGATGCTCGAAGGTGGTGGCTGCGCTCCTCTGTCTACAGGATGCTGAAAAAAATGTTGATTAAATTATGCGAACTGGGTTCACCCTTCGACTTTGACTCTGGCTGGGAGACAGTAAAAATGAAGCCATAAAAATAAATCTGAATTCTTAATTCGCAACAACCCAAACCCAAACTCTCTTCTCCGTGTGGCAGCTAACAAAAATGAAAACTTTTTTTTGTCTAGGTATATAATTTCCCACATGGATTTCCCATACTGTCCGCCTGTCAAGTCAGTCTCAGAAAATGCGTTACACATGTGGTGGTGCATGGTGGCTCATCAAACCTCACAAAAATCTTTTAAGCAGTTCCACCCAGCTAGAAAAAAAAAGTAGTAGTAATAATAATAACATGCCGTTCACCTATCAGACCTCCATGTGCATGTTTCCAATCTGTTCTTATGCATTGCTATTCATGCATAGTGTAAGTATGCATTCCCGAAAATGTTTACGCACGCAGTAACGCAGTCACGCAGTAACGCAGTCACGCAGTAACGCAGTCACGCAGTAACGCAGTAACGCTGCATCATCTTTAGTATACCCTTTCAGGGTAAATAATAATAACATGCCGTGTCAACTGCAATGTGTATGTGTATATTACATTATTTGAAATGAGGTAGGCAGTTAAATTTTACGCGAACAGTAGTAGGTTGAGCAGGAAAAAATATATTTATGAGCTAGCGTATCGTTTTGCGTTCCCCTCGTAGCAGCGGGGTAGGTAGCCCCAAACAAATTGTCAGTAGTCCCACCACGAACTAACTAATTATCATACTCTCTAAAAATCCGTACATGTCCAGTCCATTAAGGTCAACGTGTAGTTAGTTACTCCGCTCCTCCAGAAAGGAAAAAATCCATACTCACTTTTGCTTGCTTACTGCAAACCATCACTCCGTGAAAAAATGCTAAAAATATATTGTTATTATAATTACAACTACGTACGTACAATCCTTAAACTTCATAAAATAAATTTTTTACCCCTATTAAAAGGGTTTATAGCGTAACAAAAGTCGTAAAAACATTAGAAGCTTGTAGTCGAGATGGGGAAGGAAAGGGAGGTCCATCCCGTTTTGTGTCCATATCCTCCTCGTAAAGGAAACATGGTAATAATAATTAATTTTTCTCACTATGCAAAGCAATTACACGCTTACATACACTAACTGCTTCTGAATATTCACGATACGATTTTTTTTCAACTAGAAAAGAAGACGGACAGGTGTCTGGTCATTCCATCAACGGGTTGAAAATGAGAAAAAAAGTGACAACTTCAAGGATGGCTTATTTTATTATTACGGCAATCAGTTGTTGTGAGGCTAATGGGATTTTTATATATATTTTGGCTAGATTGAGCATTATCAGAGGGGCTGGCTGACAGTCTGGCCTGCAAAAAAAATCCCCCATTCTTGCTGTAATCTGATCATCATCAGCTATATCTCTTACAACAACAATGAGCAATGAGCAGCGTTTTTCAGAAAAGTTTTTTTCCCCTTCTGGAGATTATTATACCCAGTCATAATAATCTAATAACCATAACCATAATTGTAAGTGGTCAACTTTTCCACTATTTGTTGAACAGCTCGTCGGAGTATAAAAAAGTTTTATTTTTTTCATCATCATCATTAAATATTTGTTCTGGGAGAGAATTCCAGAACGAGGTAAGCATCTGTCCTCGACGACGCAGCAAACTGCACCACTCCCTACCACACAGCCAGCCTCTTTGTGAGAGGGTGACAAAAAAGTCACATTTCGGAAACTTGATACCCCGACATTCCGCCTAGATTACGAATCAAACGCTCAAATGTTCTCTGTGTGGTGCAGTCAGATTCTTTTATTCTTTATATTTCAACAAGAGGAGACGGACGGAGAGGGGAGAGTAGTGGAGAGAAAAAAAATTCACGGACTGACTGGGTTTGATTGGATGGCAAGATTTGTTGAAGGTTCTGGCTCCTGTGGAGAGACATGTCTGGAGAGTATGCAGTGAATAAAATTGGGTAATTTAGAGTCTTGGTTTTTGGTCACAAACTCGGCTGATATGTGAGTTGAGGATTCTGTACGAAGAAGGACGAGTTGGCTTGGCGGTGTGGATCACGGGCTGCATAGTAAACACTCAAATCACGATAAATATCCTGATAACTATTTTCTGTAGTCGTGATGAGATAAAGAATGACATTTTATGCTGGGGAGATCACCAACTGATCATCGCAAAGAATGTAAGAGGATTTTTGTGAGGAAAAGGCAGATTATTGGATGGTGATGTACCGATAGATAATCGACTTCATGCTGGGTGACAACCCACAACCCTTTCAGACAGGATGTTTATGCAAAAACCTGTTATTCATTTTTTCTATCCATCCTGCATCTGCCTAATTCTTAAAATTAGAATGACGCAAAAAGGATTATTAAAAGAAGGGGAACTGGGTCAGAGGGGGATTTATGGAGAGAAAAACAGTATCTAGTTGAGACTTGTTTATTCTTCTTATTTTCACTGCGAAACGTTTATGGAGCTTCAAAAATTAATAAATCTCACTTCCAAGCTGACCCCTGCCTGACTTTTGTTCTAATAACCGGCTGGACCAGCAGGCAACTGGATGAAACAGGGGCGTTTTTCAATGATTTAATTAGCAACTAACTCCTTGTATTTCCATCCGCTCTGAATGGGCTCGATCAAACGTGACAAGTTTATTCAGAACCTCTCTCTCGCTCTGATTAAAACACTCAGAAAAAACTGTGACTCCTCAGAAGAAGGATGTCAACTGACAAGATAAGTTGACCTAAGGATCACGACTTTTGGCTTCCTGTCAACAAAACATCATTGACGTTTTTGCAGACAATTATTATCGGTAAAAAAGTGGAGGTTATGACGCAGATCCTTTTTACCCAGCCAGCCACATAGCCACCCTGTTTGTCTCGGAAATCTCAAAACCAAACTTGGCTCTTTGGCTGCAACCAACCTTCATACAAAATAAAACGGGGAATACATTTTTGAGGTAATAATAACAATGCCCCATAGTAATCTGAGAAGAGGGCCGTATCATGCTAGCTAAGAAAACCGTATTACCGTATCTGCCTAGACAAGCAATATCTATGAGCTGAACTCAACTCGACTCAACTTGAATGCATGCAGAATGAATGACTACCTAAGTTGAGTTGACATCATGAGAGGAGAGAAGGAGAGTAACCAAAAAGGGGAGAGAAGAATGAAGTGTGTTTTGTGTAGAACATGGGCTTGAACCAGCAAGCAGAAGACTCCACACACACGAATCGCTTCGTGTTTGCCACAGGATGAGAGCTAATTCGACGTGTAATGTTTGCATGGATCCAAAAATGTTTTGGGTATCGGTTGTGCCTTGTATATTATTATAGTTATTATTATATTAATGCATAAAAGAGCGTCTACAAAAGGCCTAAAGCGACGAGGGTGATGCGATGTGATGGTGATGATCTTTCCTGATCTCCTTCTCTCAGCTCAACCCACAGTTGATCCTACTTACATCATTTTCATGTCATTATCACAGGAAAATAGCAGAGCAGACAAGGCGAGACGAGAGAGTCACAGAGGCGAGCACATTAAATTTTCTATCTAATATACCCTCCAAAAAGTTGTGACAGGCGAAAAGTGCTGTTGTACAGACATAGACAGTGCTTGCTTGTTTAATAACAACATGCATGGTGTACATGAACGAGTGAGTATATATAATACGTAATACGTACGTCCGTACTACGGTCACAAGTCTCAAAGGTTTTTTCCCTGTGCTGTGTTGTGCTGTGAGCTCAATAACAGTCTGAATCGGCCAAGGTATTCATTACTCAGCGAAAAAAAAGCTTAATCGCTTTAAGCTGAGCGAGAGAGCATAGTAAATCAGACCAATTTGCATGTTCATTGAGGCGGAACTAATGCTTTGACAGCGTGACCTCTTCCCTTCGTGTTCGTACACTACGTTTCAACATCATTATCAGCCTGATTTCATTTGCTAATTCGAGAAACAGAATAATATGGAAGAAGAAAGGGAAAAAAGACTCTTTGAAACATTTTGCTCAGCAGCTCGGACGGCTGTTGTGAGACTCGGCCATGGCATTAAATTTCAATTCTTTAGCCATAAAAAAGTGTAACAAGTGAGCGCTGGGCTGGCTTTGTTTCTCTCCTGTTGAGCACTATAACTATTGCATTGCAGAGAGGAGACTGGCTACACAGGGATTACTTATTTGATTTCAGGGGGCTCATAATTTATCCTCCTAAATTACAACTGAACCTTTCAAAACAAAAAGTGTAGTTGGATGGACGAGCTAGTTTGTTTTGTAGTAATAAGCTAAATCGGATAAAGAGGATAAGCCTTTTTTGCAAATGAGATTGCTAACAGAATATCATAACTAAACTAAAATATGGTGATTATTTATCTTGGATTTTTTTACAGAGTCCCTACAGGGGAAATAATTGGTGGACATAAATTCTCATTTTTTTCAGCCAGTCCTGACCTTTTTCCCCAGCTTTCAGTTCAGAGTTCAGCTGATATGGGGATTTTTTTTTGACGTGCAGGTGGGCAGTATATAACTTTGTTGGTCATTTTGCTGTGTAATTTAATGCACTTGATCCTTGATTTGTTTGCGATGGATAAACATGGTTCAGCAGCAGCTCCAACTTGTATATCATGCCGATAATAAGAGGAGAAAAGTTGAGGAATCAGAGATGATGATGAAGGATATTATGATTATATTTTGCACTGATGATGAGCATTAGTCACTGCGACTGGTTTTCAGCATGATTACCCTCAGCTCTAAAAGTTCTATCATTACAGCAGCTAATTACACCACTGTTATTATTTTGTCAAAAGGAAAAATAAAAACGCTGGGTTTTTTAGTTTGAAGTGAATCTATTCTGATTTTAAATTGCTACCTGTACGAAAAGTTAGGGTTTAGCAGAATGACTAGGTACGAGCAGCAGTCATCATTTTTCCCCTTTACCTCCAATTGGAGCTAAGGCTAAATTGACGCTCTCGAAATTAATTAATTGGATAATTACACCTGATGGGAACATAACACAACATGTACACTTTTTTGACTGCTGAGAATTGCTGAAAATTGTTTTGAAAAAGTTGTTCCACGACATTCCACTCGGAACGCCAAGCGTCAGTCCTTTCTAGTAGACTTTTACTGCGCATTTATCTCTTTGAGGTAATTACGGCAAACGTCATGTAACAATTGTAAAACTCCCTCTTTTTCATTATTATTCTCGAAAACCAGTTGAAAATTTAGCAGAAGCGTAGCTTTTAAAGATTAATCTGGAAAAACGCTAGAGCTACCCGTTTTGCTTCGGACCGTTGAACATCAATAATTAAATATCATTTTTCTCATTTTTTGTATGAAACGACAAACCCAATTTTTTGTGGGAAAAAAGAAAAGTTGGACTCACTTGTGATATTGTGCTTGTAAAAAGTTAAACTCTTCTTTAATCCGATCACATGATTCTCCCACAGAAAACTTGAAGGGTTGTCCGGGTTGAGGAGGGCCCTGTGGACAAAACACAATATATTTTCAGTATCCACCCTGGACGTACTCACCCACAATAAAGTTGTCGGAAATTGCGAAAAAGCGCCCAGCCAGACACAGAGAGGCAGGCATAATAGGTGTATAGATAGATAGGGCATGCATAAGCATAGGCAGGTGAAGAAAGAGAAAGTTTATGTTCGGATAAAAATATTAGTATTGGGGAGTTACTTTAGATACGGTGGTGATGCTTACCGGATGTCTGGCAGCGGCCGCGGCTGCAGCTGCTGCATTCATTGCTGCTGGGTACATTGTATGTTAACCACGCATCTCACAAAAAATATTTATTATCGTGGCCCGATAATAAAAGCACACTCTTGAGAATATTTCCACTTGAATCAAACTTCACTTTCCCTCCTCCTATCAATATATCAGCTTTTTCCCTCACTTTCACTTAGCCTCCCTCCACTACCACTCCACTACCACCACCACCACCGCCACACACTAAACACTCCACACTTTTCCTCCTCTGGGGGGGGGGGTGGCTGGAAACAGAAGACGTAGTAGTAGAAAAGAAGAACTCTTCACCAAACTCCACTTCACTTTAACACTCCCTAACAGAAAAAGCGGCTCTTGCTCCAACTCCTACTTCTATCTGCACTTGGAAATATGTGGTCAATTATCGAAGGTCAGATGGATTGCGGCCGGCAGTACAAACAAAAAATGGGGCTCACCCGAGAATTTATCTTCACCTAAAAACTCCTGGTCTTCTGCAACTACTCCTCCTAAACTGCTAAGCTGTCCTTTTTTCCGATATTTTTTTTCTCTCCAAACTTTCACTCGTCGGAGGACAACAGGCAGGCGAGCAGAGTGTGAAAGGGGGAAAAAGGACGCAAAAAAGTGGCCAAGAGCAAAAGGCCAAATCTGTTCAGTATTATTGTCCCCAGACAAAAGTTGGCAGTAGCAGGAGGCAGCAGGTTGAGATACGCGGACCAACTTCAAGAGAGAAAAAATCTTGTAATCGAGAAAAGTAGTAAAAATGTCTTGTCTAATGGTTTCACTCTCAAACATCCAATCCAATAATGGCCAAGTAAATAGTTCTCCCCCAGATGCTATGTATGTATGCTATGCACTAGGTGCTCGGGAGAGAGTGCGAAACTCCTCGGGACGGCGACGGCGGCGGAGTGCTAGACAAGTTGGCTCCGTTTTCCTACCACTGACTCAACCACTCAACAAAAACGGGCGCAAGTGAGAGGAGGAGGACGAGAGACATAAATATAATACCTTCTACACACTTTCCCTTTACACTCAATCACTTTACTTCTGGTCAACACTTTTCCCTTTCTCCCTCTCTCTCTCTCGCAAACGACTTGTCTGTTGTTTTCCCTTGTTTTCACCGCCTCCTCTATGATCGTTGGAGCTGGGGCTGGGACACGGGCGAACGAAGGCGACGCTCCTCTTGAATCAATTTATGGGACGACTTCCTGCAGAACACAAATAAAATCCGACTCACTTTTAACAAACAATTTAAGCTTTCGAAACTAGACATTAATATTATTGGAGTTTGATTTAATTGTGTAACAAGGGTTTAACTTAATTTAAATTGTGCCGTACGTACTGTCCACCCTTGTGTTTCCCTCTCACTTTTCCCTGAACTACTTTTTTAGAGTATCAAAATGGAGTATTATGCGACTACTTTTATGGTAAAACGTGTGAGTACCTATACACCGTACGTGCACATACCCCCACTCCAAAGGCTGAAATAATAATAATAATTGCACCGATAGTTGCACATGCACTCCCGAAAAGGGAAAACAGCATTATTGGCGTGTTATTCGCTCTACTCCTTCCAACTAGTCCAGTTTCTTTTTCGTGCTCATCTTGTCAATGCGACATGCGAGAAGGTTATGGGATAAAAGGGTAATTTAGCCAAATAATGGTGCAGTGTCAACAACAATTTAGTTTAATTTACTTTTTTGCACAATTCTTCAACTTGTAGTAAAGTGTGGCTTAGCGGGGAGGTGGAGGTGGATGGAGAGCAGGGCTTAGTTGGTTGGTACTATTTGCACAGTTTTATAACCCTTGCGTGGCTTCCCCACAAACCAGCGCAGCAGTTATTATGACTATTACTCAACTTCAAGTGTGGGAACTCCTTTGACAGTGCTACAAAATTCCTTCGTGTGGTGGCAGCTCACCCATAACAATCTCGCCCCTCATCATTTTCACGTCATAGTTGCTCAGCAATTTAGCGTAATTGTGACTGAGGAGAGGAAAAAATGATGAAAAGGAAAGGATTTTTCATTGTTGTTGTACGACGAATGCGAATGTGTGGCTGACTGAATTCAATAAAATGAATAGCATGTCTTTGCCATTCTCGATTTTTCATAGTCGTGTTGCTCTATACCTCTGCTCTGCTCTGTATATAACTATAACTAGGTAACTATGCATGCATTCATGAGCCGAGTGAGAAGTGAGACGATGATGATGATGATGACGAGAAATACGACGACGACGGTGAATTGATGAATTGTGTATGTTGGTGGTTTCGTCAGCACCAATTTGACAATTGTGTTGTAATTTTTTGCAATTTAAAATAGGCGTGCCTGAGCCACTACTCAAACCATTTGCTCGTAAGGCACAACAACATAAAAAAATAGTGTTGTGCATCCATGAAATGAAAGCATAATAATAATAACTGCATAACCCTTGACAAAGGGAGTCGAGTAATTGAGGACACAAAATTTAAAGCTGACAGAGTGCGCGGCGGTTATGTGGCTTTTTTCTTTGCTGAGCCACTTGAGTTAATTTTATTAGAGTGAATTGTAAAAACCTATCAAAAGCTTCATGACATAATTGGACTCCTCTAAACTATCCTTGTTTGGCAATACTCACTCAACCTGTTATTACCCCAATAAAACCGTAAACAAACAGGCTTGTGAAGTCGCGTATTAAAACGCTAATTACGGCTCAAAACCGTTTATCACCAAAAAATAATGGTTGGAATGGCCCAATGTGATAATTAGAATAAAACTTGATGCGAATGCGGATTGAGGATAATTTCGCGATGATTACGGGGCTGTGTGTAATGATGATCATCGTAAAAAACGACGAGGATGACTTACGATGATGGGAAATCCATTATTGAGCACAAGGAAAATTGGCTCAGCAGCAATAAAAGCTAAAAGGGCTGCGGTTCCCTTTATAGGAATTCAAAAACCACACGGAAAATATACATTCCGCAGAAACTGTTTTTTTTTTACTCTCGACAGTAATAAAACGTAGCTAAAAGGAGTGATGAACTAAAAAGCCATACAATAATGCAATATTCCAATTTTGTCTTCATTTCCATCCACATTTCCACCCTCGCCAGTTATAATTACGTGTTTGATGTGCTAAAACCATGTTGCCTAGACCAGTCCCCGGGACCACTGTGTGCAGATGGAAGAAAACCCCAAACTTGTTACCGCAACCACCTTAACCAGAACGCAAGAGGTTGTTTCGACAGTCCCGCTGACGTATTTTCCGCTAATAGCTACTAACCAAGTTGCTGTACTATATGGAGTATGTGATCACGTTGCTGGTTGGGATTTTGGAGTGCATTTTTCTCTCTTTCTCTCTCGCACTACGTGATACACAGTATAACACAGTCCAAACACTCGAGAGTGGTTGACAAGGACTGCAAAAGTGTGAGACAAAGTAGAATTCATAATATGCTATGTAACCTGATTCCGTCAAGTGAAATGCTTGCTCTTGGTTGTTCGTGGCGTGGCTATAGCGTGCATGGGTTTTACAACCGAAGACAACCATGCTCCTGCCCTGCTCTGTTTGCATGAGAAAAGGTATAAGGGCATTATTTGCCGTTTTGGCAAGCTACTGTGAAAAAGTACCACCGAGTTCCAACTGGATTATTGCCGTGTACGACGCTAATCATGCAGATGGAACAACAACTCACATCACATCATTGGTTTTGTTTCAGTTAATGTCATGCAATGTGGTGGTCATGTGGTTCCCTCAAAAACTGGCTGAGGTATAGAGCTGCACTGACTCAATCATTTAAACAAAGAACTAACTACAAATCTGGTAGTGGTCCAACGGAAAAAATGAGAATACAAAAATACAATGTGTGTATGTAATAAAAAAATGGGAAAACGCTCCTCCGGAAACTCGTGGTTTGTGCCTATTATATTTGATGTGGTTATCCTCTCACGTCCATGGGCGGCGAGCCACGCAAAAGTGGTTGCAGCCTAAATGCAATGTCAGTTAGTCAATCTAAAGTGGGGAGGAATTTTGTCGAGAGAAGAGAAAAAAGGACGACGATGACGACAGTGTACAACCCAGTTAATGATTTTAGAGAGATTTGCTGGTTGGTGATGGTGGTGGTGGTGGCGGCGCGGCGGTGGTGGCTAACATGCAACTCTGCAAAGTTAACAAGCAAGGCTACACTTTTTCCCATCATGTACAACAAAATGTCCTCAAGGTCTTTGCACAAAAAATTAGTTGTCATGAATGAAGCATACTAGCTGACTGCTGTGAGTGAGGAATGGGCAAAATGGGGCTTGGTTGGTTGGCTGGTTGGTTAGTTGAAGTGTGCAAATTATCCTTTTTGTTCGGGACCACTTTGTTCGACAAATTGTTGCGGAAGCACGAGAAAATCGATCGGAGACTTTGCAGCAATTACGCTTTTTTCTCCAACAAATCAGCCTGAATGATTCATCACTTTTGAGGATCAGATCGCCATCATTATCACCATGCAGCGATACAGTCTTACAGAATTGGTGAAACTGCCGTGTGTGTTGAACAAAAAGGGCCATCATGATGCATTTTTTGTGGTAAAATCTCGTAATAAAGTATGATGCCTGGTAATAATAGCAATTTTCCCAAAATGATTACCATGAAAGAGGAGATAAAACGATTGACCTTTTCAATTTTTAAACAAGAGCCGCATCATCGTGAGCGAACAAATTGTGCGCCTGGCATCCTGCTACAACGTGAACCACCATTTTTTCCACTAAATTTAGGTTGCGTGCAAGAAATATATGCAGTGTGAACGGAAGACAATCCTTTTGGCACGTCATCTCTCAAAGGAAAATGTTTAAAAACGGAGAGCAGAGGAATGAAAGAAGGAAGAAAAGAATAAGAAGAAGAAGAAGAAAAATGTTTAAGAGCTAGTCGAGATTCACGCCGCCCAGTAATCTGTCTTAAACCAGAGCACAAGGATTTCCCTCCTCTGAAAATACACTACTCTCGCGTAATATATCAAATTATAACTGAAATGCACAACTTTTTCCAACAATTTCTTTTTCACGTATAACCAAGCACATAATAGGATTTATTATCCACAACATATGTGAAATAACTGGTCTGAGAAAACGAACAAGATTATTATTATATTTTCAGAGAGGGAGGGAGGCTGTATGAATAGATATATACTTTATCTGCCCGTCTGTGTGTAGTCTCTCGTAATAACAATAATAATATGGTAATAACGATAATGACGATGAGGAGGAAGAATGCCGAGAAGACGCGATGATTACATGATGATTATTATCACCACCGAGTTGGAGTTGGAGTTGGAGTAAATCCCAAAGTTAAAGGTTCCCCAACACCGGGCGGATATGCATTGTATTAAAAGAGTGTGGTGTTTTTCAGGTACCTCCAGATAAAAATCGGGAACTGGAACGGAAGATGAAGAATGGAGGCAGCTCAAGTAGGGAAAAACTTTTTTTTATTCACAACCAAAAAAAGGGGGGAAATGTAGTCATCTCGTGCTGCCTGAGAACTTTTTTGAGTCATTGTTCCCTTTCGCCCGTTCGCTCGTTCGTTCTGGACTTGACTCTTGAACTGATGATGACGACGACTACTACACGGACGCGGAGCAAAGCAATATCAAGTCAAGTGCAAAGTGGATTTTTTGTCTGGAGTGGAACGGAATAAAGGGGGAAAGGGTTTAAAAAGTGGAAGTACGTGTGTGTGGTAGCGTGTAGTGTGGTGGTGAGATGAGATGGTAAATGTCAAATATTTACTTCCAATATTGAATTGAATATATGCATAAAGTTTTTCTTTTGGGTGCAACTGAAATCAACTGTGCAGCCAAGTCAAGTACGTACGTACGATAATGGACGGAGGGGCTGCAAACGGTGGAAAAAATGTATTATTTCAAAAGCATAACAAAATCGGCAGGGAATAACTTTTAAACCCCATTTTTCATTTGCACACTACTTCACTACTTTGCCCACCCCGACACCACCACCACCACCACACTATTGATAGTCGTGTCGTCGATGCTCAACTGTCGACTGTCGTCATAAAGTTATTGGATCGTGTGTCGAGTGTGCGTTTCCCCATATTTTCCTATTTATACAGTTGAGGACCTTTGATTGAATGAAAGCGGAGAGATGCGGGCACGAATGGGAGACGTAAAAATTCTAAATTTTGATCATCTCATTCACGTCAAGTGCAACCAGTTGGGCGACATCTCCGTTGACAAATTTATTATTTGATGGCGCTTAAAAGTCCCTCAAATACAACCTTTATACAATCTCCCTTTAAATCGATTTTTTTTTCTTTTTAGGCATCTGGCCATCATGGATGGAGTGCTCGAGATGAGATCTCAATTTACTAACCCTCTCACATCAGCCATGCATATTTTCTATCCTTTTTTTCAAGTTTTTAGTTAGATTCAAGTGGTTCTTAGGAATAGGGTGGAATCCTGACAATGCACTGAGCGCTGAATTTTTGTGAAAGGCTTCTTCAATAACAATTTTTTTCTCCCACACAAAAAGGCCATGCTGGTCTTTACTTTTTGTTGTGCCTGATAGCTCGTGAAATAGTCTAATGATGACGGGATGACGATGTTGATGTTAACGCACAAAGCTCTTCACACTTGGCTAGCCATGAATTGACTGGGAAGGTTGTGTCTGCCACACACACATTCAATTTACTCCGTTTACACATGCATTAATTCTCAACACAAAGCCAGTGAACAGAGCATCAGAGTCGAGTCGAGAGTCGAGAGAGAATAATAGGAGGAAAGAGAGTTGAGTTGCTTGAGTGAGAGCATCATCATCATCATCACGGAATGAAATTACGTTTAATATTGATATGGATAAGGATGGCTAATGTTGTGGGGGCTTCCTTAAGAAATCATATAACATCATCTATATTAAGAGCAAAAAATTACTTGTCTTATTTTTTCATTCAAAGTTGCATCATAAAAAAGTAACCTATATGTTTCATTCATTCGAATTGCTACCTCATGATTATTTTGCCGGTACTTTAAAATCATTAAAAGATTAAAGTTATTGGAAAGTATTAGCTATGCCACAAAGTCCCCCGCCCCGTTTGTTTATTTACTTTATTTCAGAAACAATAAAGCATTCGTTCCTCCAACAAAACCTATCTGTTTACTCGTGAAAATGGGGAAGGTGTTAAAATCAGAGATTTGATTATTTTCAGCTATGTATGTAGCATTTCACATATTCTCTTCCGGTGCAGGACTGTAGGAGCACCATATTATGACCTATGAATT
The DNA here is from genome assembly GCA_036850665.1 of Dicranocentrus wangi. Taxonomy (NCBI): domain Eukaryota; kingdom Metazoa; phylum Arthropoda; class Collembola; order Entomobryomorpha; family Entomobryidae; genus Dicranocentrus; species Dicranocentrus wangi. The sequence continues at coordinate 23,433 of JAANSN010001165.1, read as the reverse complement.
TCCTAGGAAAATCTCGTCTTCCATTCTGACACGCAACGCAGTAGAGGGGTGGTGGGTGCGGGCGGTAGCATTACATGACTGAAGTGAGTGGACTCAAGATAAAACCCTTTTTCCTCCAATCTGACTTCCTTCCACTTGAGGAAAGAGCAAAAATGGTTGAATGAAAAGGACAAGAACTTGATGGTTTCAGTATATCATACACTCTTCCTGCCACAACTACTCAACTACATACAGCCCAACTTTTTTTCCTCTTGGGTTGAAGACCGTAACGAGCGGATGAAGAAATCAAGTGAACCGAAGAATGATTTTGCTGCGGTTGTTGGCTCTTTTTTCGCTTTTTCAAAGCATTTTTTCCTCTCTCCAAGAAGACTTTGAAGATGACGATGTTGAATGTTGAGTTGTGTGTCTGTCTGTGTCCCTATAAACTGGAAAAAGGGTTTTTTTGTTTGGTGAGTCCTGGGTTGCCAAAAAATGGAGCTTTTTGTTCTCAATAAAAAGATGATCACGATCATGATGGGGGAGACCGGATGCGATGACTTCACTTTTAACTTTTTTCCCTGACAAAACCTCCTTCTCTCTCTAACTTGGATAAAGCCTTTATTTTTTCGTGAGTGATGATGATACCACGAATCCGTTCAAGTATTCAAAACTCTAGCGTTTCTCTACCTTTTTTTGGGAGTTATACCTTGCGTACTCTCCTCCCTATGGCGCTTCAGATGCATTGATTGGAACGAATTTTCCAATCCATTTTTTATTACATGCATCAAAAGTTTGCAAGCTGCCAAGCTGGATTCAAGTTGGTGCTCCTCCGCCACTACTGCCACCGCCGCTGACAACATATGTTATCATATCGTTCCTCAAAAGGGCAACGAAATTTGTGTTTAGCATCTACATTTGCCTAGTGCCTCTGCCTACTATAATACAGCTCAACCATGTACATAGATTTTTTTGCAGGTTATCGCTTCGTTTTTTTTCTCCGAAAATTGCAACCAACTTGGGAAATTACCAACCCGCAAAGTTACAAGTAATCCCCAAAAAATACCTCATGTTTTTCTTGTTAACCACAATAACCAATAAATGACCTAATGTCAGCGGAAAACTGCAGGGGCTCCTCATCACATCACCAACTTCCATTTCCATCAGCATGATCGAATAAAACCCCTTAATATTTCATTTTGAAGGATAGATATATATTCCTCGCAAATATATGCATATTGTCGTGCACAGTTACTCTTTTATGTTAAACCATTTTGCATTTTGGCTCAAGCTTTCTCTAAAAAGACGGGCTAAAAGCCAACATTAAATTTACATGGAGTGATAGCACAATCGCGAAAACCGCCAACCGTCTTCTCCACATTAATATTCGATAAGGTTAGTGCTTTCATTTGGTTTTATTTGCTTCCAGTTTTGCCCTCCTTAGGACGAAAAAGAAATCGTCAAACATTCCGGTGTCGTGTTGCAACCTATGTTCACACACAGTTTTTTCCTTTGCTCCAAAAGTACCACTGTTTCTCTCATTCTGCAGGCCTGACGACTCTTGTTCTGTCAACAGGCAACTAGTTTTTGACTTGTTAACTATGAAATGCTGATTTTTTCATATCCACCACCACATCCACCCATTTTCGACGACTGCTTAGACAAGGTTTTTTCCAAACTCCAACATAATATTTCTCTCTCTCTCTCTCTCTCTCTCTCTCTCTCTCTCGCGAATTTACTCGTAATAAATATTTCAGTTGGCAAGAGGCTCTCATTTTATAGTTTATCCCCCCACTTTCCACAATTCTGATTACTTTATGTGCATATTTCTTCTTTCTTGCTCCTCATGCACATTCCCAGCTTATTCCAACTTATCAATTTTTACAGAGACCTTGACACAGTTTATCGTCGTCGTCGTTGGGCACGTTGTACTTGCCTTTTTCTACGAGGATTACATTTTTGAAGAAATCATGATGAATTACCTATTGCTAAACATGAAAAGCAGTTAGTTAGTACCTATCAGTACTATTTAAATTTTTATGGGGAAATAGTTTCCTAAATAACCTTCATTCAGCTTACTTTACATCGCTCTGTATGCATATTATACTTTGTTGTAGATAAAAATCGCTCATTTTCCCAATTCAATATTGCATACCTAGTCATACATGCTCGAGAGAGAGAGAGAGGGAGAGAAGAAAAAATGGCAAACTATTTTTTTGTAACATTGGGTCCCCCGTCAGACAGGACGAATTCAATTTGCAAAAAAAGTGAGCAGTAGTGGAACATTAGTTGGAATGCGCATGCATATGTATTTATATACCTATTCACTTAAAATTGATACGGATGTTTTTTGTTTCTGCGGTATGCGCTCAAACGGAGGATATTTGTAAATCAGAAAATGTGCTGGTTTGAATGGCATTCTCAACACGAACGCAAGCAGCAGCCTGCCTGTTCTGCACTATAATATGGGCACTGTGTGAAAAACACCGACATGAAAACAAAGCGAGAAATAATGACGGGAAACGGATCGCGATGCCGCTTGGGTTACTTGGCGCTTGGCGAGGAAAAAAAATTGTGAAAATGGGTACGTGAATGAAGATGCCTATCACTAGATCACTCCGCTCACTTGACTGAAGAAATGTGCATAAAATATAAAAAACACATTTTCAAAGCAAACGACCCATTACCGTTTTTTTCCTCAGCGAGCATGCCAAAACGGTCACAACACAATCTGTGTGTGTATGTGTGTGTGCGCGCGCCTTGGTTGAGCAATCCAATAAAAAAGGAGACTGTGAGGAGAGGAGATGCTTATCGTGATAATTATAATTATGGTAATGATAATAATATGCAGCAGCAAAAAGGAAGTCATAATATATATATATATTCCCTTTTGCTTAGCCTCTCCAAATTACCACCGACTTTATGGCAGGGATGTTGATGACTTTTTTTGGGGAAAGGAGCGAGCGTGATGATGTCGAGTCGTGGAGGAACGCTTATTGTTATAGAGGAAAACGTCAACTGATGGTGTTAAAAAGGAGAATGGGGCTTCAAGCTTTATTTAAAAAGAAAGACAGAAGGTATAATGGGTTTGTCAGTGGAAAAACAAAGGTGACGTCCTGTGTTAACTTGACGAAGGGAAACGTGTAGCGTGTGTGTGAAGCAGTGGGACAGGTAAGCAATTACGTGTAATTACAGGTAAGCCCACAGATTGAAAAATGACATTGGAATCGTCACAATAATAATTAATCCTTTCATCAATAAACAGCCTCTACGGAGCGGAGGAGGAGGAGGCGAGAGAGATTGAAAAGTAAATGGAGCGGGACTATTAACGAACGACGAAGCCAAAGTTATATATTTTTCGTGAGTAAATCCCAATGAACTAATTGATACAAATTGCACCACAATTTGTTCCTTTTTGCCGCGAGTGCTCCGCCAATTTGCAAATAATGGATTTTACACTGTTGACTGAAAACCACAGTTGAGAATATGCGAGTGAAATTGGAGCGAAAAGAGGGAATTAAGATAGGGATCTACAATAAAGCTCATTGTCTACTTATTTTTCTGGCTGGGTGGTAGTACAAACAGAGGAGATCAAGGTGTACAGCAGTAGTGTACCGCCAGCTTGTTCGACTCGGGAAATGATAAAAAACGAGTAAACTATAGCGGTACACCAAAACATGTCAGCACACACACACACACACACAAGCCAACAATTCATTACAAATTTTTGCATCGTTATATTATTCCACCCTGAAGGAAATGGTATAACAGGACAGGCAGGCAGGCAGGCGCTCGTTTCACACATTCTGAACATCCACCATTCATTCAAAAAATCTGCTCTCCTCTGACTTGACTGATGCGAGTGTGCAAAAATAATAGTAATATCCTTTTTGCAGAGCAGCACTAATATCGCACTCCGCGAGAAAGAGAGAGAGAGATACAAAGTATCTCGATCTTTTTTCCCCCTTTAAACATATTGTACGGACTGATACGCATATTTAGATATCTTGTTTTACACGCCGGCAGTTTAGTTATTTTGAACAGGGAAAAATGAGATTATTGCGATAGACATAATTTACAAAAGGGGATCTGATAATATAATCCGCAAGATCAGCTCGCACAACACACGTAAAACTTTAGCAGCTACAACTGGTGTACATGGATTGGGAATGAAAGGAAGTGCTTGTTGGTGCACCCAACAACTCAACTCAACTCAACTCTCCTTCTTCGTTCCACGCACACACACACACACACACACGATGTGTACATTTACAGACATGATTGATAGATATCATCAATTTGTGCACAGAGTATGAAAACAGCATGTGGTGCTCTCCCATCACCAACATCAACATAACCACACAAAAGGAAGGAAGGCAGGCAGAGCTAAAGTAGGTGAGCTGAAGCCAGGTGTTGTGAAGTTATGATGTGGTGCAGGCAGGCAGACACTTTTTTCATACTTAAAAACCATACATATACCTAGTAAGGAGCAAAGAATCCTCTCCCACCGCACACAACACAGTCTCATTTCATTCATATATCAAGGGATGCTCGTTTTAAATAAAACTGACAGCAGCAACCTGGTTGGATACGGACAGACCTAATGTTTTTCTATTACATATTTTTTTATGTAATGTGCTCCTACTCGACTATAAACATAATAAAATTATATGAGGATGGTAATATATCACGGGGGAAATCTCACTTGGCTTGAGTGAGTGAGCCTGAGTGGAGGTGGTATCAGATGGTGTTGTTACCATAATAAGTCAATTAATGTCGGCTTTGTGAGCATTTGAATAAAACGGAAATTAGCGCTTACAACATTAGCAGATATTTTTTTTATAAATCCTTCTTTACCTTTTATTTTAGATTCCACTTTTTATATTTATCAATCACCGTATCGGTCGAAACAAAGTCACAGTTAGAATAAATCTGTGTGAACAATCGCACAATCTATGTTTGCAAAAAATCTTTTTTTTTGTCATTAAACTCAACAAATATTTTTCAACTCAAATGTAATCACACGCACAAAATGTACTACTTTTCCCGATCCTCAAACACCATTAATTATGCAAATTTGCAGAATTTATGTAAACACACTGTAAACCATTGTAACAGGATATGGTTGTCGGCAGTCGGCAGAAATTAGCAATTATTCTCATTGATCATGTAAACGTGAACAGCACACACGTATTTGTTTGTAGGTACACACATGCCTCTGCATGCACATGTAATGTTTCTTGCACCTTTCGCACTCACTGCACTTTTGACAGCTTCAACAAGATCCAAACCTGCACAATTTATACTTCCAATAAAGCCGAACCCGGCAGGCTAGCTCCCTTATTCCTCCTAAACACGTTTTTCACGGGAAATAAAAATGTCGCAAATTTTTTCCACTCTCACTGTTTCTCTCTCCTCCGGTTGCACACTACGACTGTTCCTCCAGTCCAGTTTGCCTAATAGTGGCCCAGTTAAAAAGCAGTTTGTTTTGTTGTTTTTATTCTCCTTTTGTAAAAAGAGAGGAAAAGTTGAGAAAAGGACGAGAATGTGGAGAACGAGGAGCGAGCTCCGGTCTGGAAGCGAGTTGGTAAGTGACTGAAAAACACTTCCCATCAGCCTACCTTCTCCCATTCAGTTCAGTTCAGTTCAGTTGGCCACTTGTCTCTCCCTTTTTTCTCTCACTCGCTCGCTCACTCACTCACTCTCGTGCTCATGTTGAGCTCGGATCGCGGCCGTGTGAGTTTGGTTGTTGTGACTAGTAGTAGTTAAGCGTGAGCATGAGGCTGTGTAGTAGTAGGAGTAGTAGTAGTAGTAAAGTTGTAGTAGTTTTGTCGTAAGTTTTGTTCTCTGCTTAAGTGACTGAGCAAAGCAAGCACCATCATCTTAATAACATAACATTCGGCTTTGCCAGTTGTGGCAAGGCAAGGCTACCACAGAGCGAGAGTGGCGGAGGAGATGGCAAAAATTCACTCACTCACGATATAACTAACCATTCCTTTTCGTTCCACTTGTACAGAGCTCCCACCACCACTTTTCTCTCTCTCCTTTTTGCCTTCTCCACCCAGAAGAGCCGCTGGTCGGGCTACACGGTGAAGGCAAACAAGGTTGTTATCGGAGATGGGTTATTTGGGATTGGGGGTTACACCTATTTTACCAGCATTTTTTCACCTTTCCCCGTTACACTTTTACTCCTCCGCTGATTTTTCTTTTTTGGTGAGCGCGTTCGGCGAGTCAAAAGGAGTTTTGGAGTTGGACTTGGAAAAGTGACTTTGCTGGTGGCACAGAAAAAGCCAGCTTTTCGTCAAGGAGTTAAAAAAGTGAGGGAGGAACGTGTGTTTTGAGCAGCATTCACTACGGCGGCGGCATAGGGAAACTCGGCCAAGCATGGCCAGCAAATCATGTGTTAAAGGGGAACAACTTGAGTCAGAATGGTCTTATTGTGCCTATATTTTGTTGACTGGTTGGTGGTAATGGTGGTGGAGTGGTGGCGGTGGCGGTGGTGGTGGGATTGCATGACGGAGCGGCGGAGCTGGGAATATTACGGGATGAAAATGGGCACAGCTTATTATTACACTAGTTTCTGCACTGCACTACATCCACACAACTATCCTCTCCCAAGTTGTTTTTTCCCTAATTCTCTTGCGGAAGAGAGCCGAGGATGATGACATGAAAAAGGCAAACAAGCCGGGCATAAATGCATGCATTCTCTCTCCTATAATATTATACCCTTCCTTCTTCGTCTCCTTCTTTTCCCCCTGCTCACGAAAACATGGAATATGCCAAAAGATTTAGGAAGCTGGGAGCAACGTGACACGCTCATCATGTGTAGTAATAATGATCAAGTCTCTCTTGTGAAGAGGACGACATGCCAACATTTATAACACTAATACCAAGCTGGGAGTCCCGTCATCATTTTCATCATCCCTTTTTACTACATCCTATCATCATCATCCTGATAATCCTCCTCATTCATACACTCATTCTCCCAAGAAACATGCACAAGGAAACAGACTCTCGCTCTGCCTGCCTGCCTACCTCCCTCCCTCCACCACACATTTCTCGCCAAAAGCATACCCGCTAAATGGGCGATATTAGCAAATCAACACATCCAACGTGATACACAAGTAGGCAGAGAGATAATGGGGCAGCCCGTTTATAATCTTGCTTCGCGTTATTTTTTTTTACTTTTACAACTTTTGCCATTTTCTTTTAAAACAAGCTGTAAGAGTGTAACTGTTGTGGGTTTCTTCTGGACTAAAGTAAACTAGTTCGCCCACGGGGAATGCGTTAGTGAGAGAAAACCATTATAATTATAAATTACATTGCAAGAAAACAAATTTTTGCTGAAACGTCACGAAAGATTTTGAATTGCTTTGTTGATTCCCCCACACCACCGCACCGCCACCTGCTTCATCTCATTGATCACGCAAATACGCACCGTTTCCGTACCGTTCTCTTTACAAAAAAGAATCCGCTTGCACGTAATTGACAAATTGTGAACAGTTGCGCCATTTTTTCGCAAGCCACAATGGGCAGCGTCGTCATCATCGATTTGCTAAATGAAATTAAGTAATTCGTCACGATCCCAAGTGTAAATATTGTTTAGATTATAAACTCTTAAAGCGAATAGAATATAAAGCTGTCAGTAGGGCCGTATATGTAATCAATATGGATGAAAATGTGTGAATAAAAAAGTGCTATAAAGCCAGCCGCACAAACAATATTATATTTCTGTCCTCTGAAGAACACTTGTTAATACTACGAGAGGGGAGTGGAGAGGAGAAACATATGTGATGCGGTTTTTTTTATTCAGCGGTTGGGTGAGAAATCGTTCACAGTTAAATGCGAAAAAATGCATGAGTCATTTAGCAAATAAACCTTTCAAAAAATTAGCATGTTTAAAGAGACTGCTACAACAGCGTCCGCAGAGCTCTTTTGTCGAATAGGAAGACTGACTGACTGTTAGTTTAGTTAGTTTGTTATGCAGTCCCCATCCATCCATCCATCCTCTCGCGGCGGATCACCGTCATTTGTATGTATATCAATGGAAGCAGCGCAGTATATAAAAAAGAGTATTTTGGTTGTTCATTCTCTCCACTTCCCCAGGATGATCCTGCCTACAACGAGCGAACAGCAGACACAGACACAGAAGCATATTATTTACAGAAGTGGTGCCGTCATGTCATCGCATCACTTCTCACCACCATCACCACTGCCGCAACGGCCTCGAGCATGTTGATCTTGTAGGTAAACACGATAGTAAAAAAATACACGGACAAAGTGAGAGACCATCTCTCTGAACTGAACTGAAGAGATCATCTCTCTCCTCCCTTCCAAAATGCCCCCCTGAACGAGGAACATCTCACACAGGCAACCCATGTTTTTTATCCAACTCACTCAGTTAAACCAAATCTTTCAGCTACACTGGGCTAACGAGAGCGAGAGAGTCACTGAAACGAAAAACAAGTATTGTCTCCCAGCCAGAGAGAGAGAGAGAGAGCGAGCGAGTTTGTATGGGTATTAACTGGATCCATGTAACTAGCCCTATTTATCAACAAAAAAAGATGGACATGGCAAATGATAACAACTAGATTTTTTTCCAAGGATTTTGCTTTCGGCTAGAGTTTCCGCAAGAGTAAAAGCGGATGCTGGACTAACAAGCCTGTTTTTTTCTCTGACAGCTAAAAAGGACCGATCCTTTTCCCATATTATGGAAAATTATACCGTGTTTAGCGGGGAAAGGTTACAAAAAGTAAGGACGGTATCGTATGGATGGCCACATGTGTGGGGAGAAATGTGTGTGGTGGGCGTTGGTGGTGGAGGTGGCGCGGCGGTGGCGAACCAGGCTGAAGTGATCTCTGTGTATCCATTTTCTTTCTCCTCCTCCGCTATATTTATTCTATTTCGGAAGGCTGGTGACTGACGTGTCTGAATTGATGAGAAAATAGAGGAAAAAAGGGAGAGTGGAGGTGGATCGAGAAGAAAGTTGAGTGGAGAGGACAAAAGGCTCAACAAATCCAAATTTAAGCAAACCATGCGGATGTGATAGGATGTGAATGCATGGTTGGGCATCTTGGTCGTCGTATACCTATGAGGAGGATCATCCATGTCCACATTTGATATAAATAAATGTATCATAATGCAACTGGAGAAATTCCAGAGGAAAAACGGGAGCGGATATTATATTATATGGGGATGACGACGACGACGAGGACGACGACATATACATAAGACATTTGTATGCGTATAGGGAGCATGCTATACATACACAGGTATATGCATGCCCAGCTCGGGTTTTGGGTTGAGTGAGTGAGTGTAATAACTGTAGTGTACAGTGTACATATAATCGGGGAAAACTGCGTTTTAGTGGAAGGGAAAGAAGAAAATAATGATAGTTGCAGGCATGCATACAAAAAGGGAATAACACAAAATGTGGGAAATAGAATCCCTATCTTGCCAGCCACCACCACCGCCGTTTTTATTCATATTGTGTAGGGAAAAGTAGGGAAAAAAGTGTTTACCTTATCAACCCGTATAAAAAACGGAGGCAAATATACATAAATATACAGAGTTTTGCCGAATGGGAATGAATGAAAAGGAAGAAAAACGCGAGTGGGGTAACTGAGGCGAGGCGAAAAGACGAGAGGCGACCAGATACAGACTGTCGGTGGAGTCCTCGTTGTCGTTGTCCTCATCGTCATCGTCAAAGTGTTTACAGTATAAAAGTTTTTCCTCGGCGTTTACTATTATGACTTGAGACTCCAGAGCACTTGTATATATTTTCTGGGATGCTCTTAGAAAAAGCAGAGAGAGCGAGAGTTTTTTTCTCCCTTCTTCTAAAGAGTCATATAAATGGAAGGCTATTCAGTCACTGATGGCCATCCATCCGTACCACTATTATAGATATTATGATGCAGAAGGAGAGCACCAGTGGCAGCGCAATAACAGCAACATGATGCATCCGTGTAGTCCAAAATGGATATGGATGTATGCAGGAGTGAGAGAGAGAAGAAAAAAAGATGTAGACACAACAAGTATAATATTGTCCATATAAAGTTTTTTGTGTGGAGCGAAAGGTATGTGTGTACACTATGCATTATAGATGATGTATTATGTATACATAATAAGAAAGACGGGGGGAGAGAGAGAGAGAAGCCGAGTATAATGTCCTTTTTTTCCTTCGCCATCATAACATTACACACTATCATCCATGCCAAAGTTAAGTTAAGCATGTGAGAGGGAGAGAGAGAGAGAGTGAGCAAAGGAGCGTGTACTCTTGTAAAACTGCTGGGGAGAGAGAGGAGTTATAGGTTATACTGAGCAGAATAATATTCTATCGTGGATGGATATAGAGATATATCGCCTCCAGTACTTATCGCGCCACCGGGGCCGACAGAAATGTTCGCCCTTTCAACAACAAAAGATCCCAGAGCCAAATACTCTCCACTGATTTCCCTACCCAAATATGGCATTCGGATCTCGGCTGGTTGATTGCCACTATCTCCCGAAAAAAACGTAACTACTACGACGCGACTACTACTACTACTACTACGAAGAAATACCACCAGCATTACTAACTACAACAACAACTACGACGACGACGACTACTACTACACACTACACATATTCAACATCCAATACTTTTTTCGCTGTTAGCGTGCTTACATAAACGTACAAAAGCCGTATAAACTTGGGGATATAAAGACTCGGCGGAGTGAGATAGAGGTTCCTCTCCTATAGGCACTGCACACCCATGTTAAACATGTATGCATTCAGGCCCCAAAACTCATCTAACTTTGCTCAGGCCGTGTGGAATGGAATAGTGACGAGCAGCGAGGCGAGGGGCCCATGTGGACTCTGGTTAGCACAGCCAATCCTCGCCAACCTCCGTTCCTACAGCTCTGAACACAAGCACGCTGTGAGAATGCGAGAAACCCAGAGCTGAACAAATGCGCCGGCCAATGCGGAGGGGAACTGGGATAGGAGCCCCAACCAGATCCCAGCTAGGCATCCAAGCGGTCCCCTCACTGGCTCCGCTAGCCGACGGGGAGGCAGCTCTGTGTGGTCTGCTGACATGTGGAACTCAGCTCCACGTGGGGCTCCAATTCACATTTTTCCTGGCTTGGAGGAACAAACCAGAGAAGGAAACTTTTTTCCCGTTCTCGCTCCACAAAGCAGTGGATATGTACGTTTCCCATGCATGCATGGAGACAAGTAGTTTCACTGATGACTTTAGTGAATCCATTGCATTTATCTTGCTCTCCACTCCAACTACTCCGACCGAATAACCGAAGTCTCTTTTCTGTCTTGCTCTCGCTCTCTCTCTCTCTCGCCCGTTTTTTTTCCCGATGGTATGTATGCATGCATGCATGTCGACGAAGTGGTGGTGGTGGTGGTGGTATTAGAACTATATGGAATACGTGTTTGTGTGTGGATGTGGATGTGCAGAGCATTGAATTGCTCCCGTGTAATGTCCTTTTCCAACTAGTAGTTACACGTTTCAAGAGAGAGAGAGAGAGAGAGAAGGAAAGACTTTTTTCCCTAAAAAAACGGATGCTCATCGTTTCTTCTTTTTTCTCAGATATTTTCCCCCCTTTTCTCGGATTTTATAAGGGGAAAAAATGCAAAGACTTGAGCTTCTTATATCCATCCAGCAGCTCCAGCAGCTCTCACTATTTTTCTCCGTTTTTTCTTAACCATCCGCAGTGCTCACTCTTGAAACCGTTTTCTGGTCTGTCCTTACGGATCTCGTACATTATGTATATATATTCTCCCCTTTTTTCTCCCTCCATCCACCTCCTTTTTTATAACACAAATTCAGTTCAGATCCATATAAAATGTATAAATCCTTCTGGTACATTTGGAAAACTACTGCAATTTCCACTACGGAATTTCTTTTCCTTTTTTTACACATTTTTTTCTCCCCTACTTATTCCAGCAGTATTTTTTGGTTCATTGCAAGTCATCAAGAGAGCGACGCTATGGGGGCTCCATCAGTCCGTTGAATGAATGAATAGAATATAAAATGGAATCGAAAGCGAAAAGTCGAGGAGTGGAAAAAAAGAAAGGAGGGAGCAGCAAAAAAAAAAAAAAGGAAGAAGAAGGAGAAGAAGAAGAAAAAAAGTGAGTGACTGACTGAACTTATACACGGTCGAGTTTGTTAGGTACTTACCTATATTTCTCCCTCTTTTTATGTGCACCCACTTTGTGTTATATCACTTGCCAATATGGTACATAAAATGAGTTGATTGCACTCCGCACTCCTTATACCACTACATTTTTTTGGATGACGTGAATAAACTTTTTTTCTTCGGGATCTACACGGATAATATGAATACAAGATTTTGGAGAAAGAGGAAAAAAATGTATATGGATATTACAGAGAGAGATGTAAGGTCGTCATCTACTTTTTTCCATCCTTATTTTTCTTCAAGGATGAAACTAGATTTCCTTTTTTTTACTTACATAATATAAAGCAGTTTCCATTTCCATCATGGATATCTAAAGTGAACAGGGAAAAAGATAGGCTTCCTTTTCTCGATTCCTGTATCCATCTCCCTTGACTGGTTCCATTCCCCCTTTCCGGGAAATACTATTTGCTCTCCTCGTCTCTCTTTTCTCTCTCCCACTTATTTTTTTTCGGGGTTTTCGATAGAACGCTTTTTCCGTGTGGAAAAGGTTGAGACATAAAAATGGGTTGAATGGTCTAATATAAAAGCTAAACAGGACTATACTTTGTAAAATAATAAAAAAAAGACGGGGAAATGGATATTAGAAAGGCTGGCACATAGATATACATAAAAACATAAACATGTATAGTAAAAAGGTAATACTTGTCCTCGTCATCATATCATCATCATCGTCGCCATCACCAGCCTTAATGAAAATGAAGATGGTGATGATGAGGATTACAAATCTTAGCACTTTCCATTTTTCAAATTGCCGACACTTAATGGAAATATAAAAAAAGGAGGGGGAATTGGGATGGAGAAAGAGGAGCACTTTTTTGTACATTATTATGCGACAAAAGGCGGAGATGGAGATGAAAGTGATTCCGTTTTTAACAACGCTAGTGTGTCGCAAAGTCATTAAGCGTGATTGGAATTATTGGCATGTGCCCCCGGTTTCATTTCCAATTGAGTCGCATTCCAGGGGGAAGTGGATGCATGAGTATTGTGAAATTGTGATGGCTTTGGTTGGCCTCTTTGAAGTGGTGTGGTAATGTCGTGTGAAGAATTTTTAGTGGGGTGTCATTCTCAGTGCGGGCACGCATTCATATTACTCCGAGCTTCCTTCACACACACACACACACGGAGAAAGGGATAGAGAGAGAGAGAGAGATAAATACCATGACTTTTGAGAGCAGGGCCGAGTTGATAATTCAATTTTATTGCTTAATTACAAAGCAATGTGGTATTTGCATTGGGACATAAAAAAGGTTGAAAATGGGACTTGGCTTTGAAAAAACAACAAGGATTTTAGTTGTTGAGTTATAGAGCGCCGTATTGAATTGCACCAGGGGAAGGAGGAGATGAGATTCACAGCGGAAATAAATCTTGACGCTTTCTCCCTGCAAATAGAAACTAGTGGATTGTATATTTATAGAGAGCGAGAGAGAGAGCTAGCGAGGGAGATAGAGGGAGAAGCAGGATTTCCACCGGCATGTTTTTCTTATACGACGGGTTGCATTCACCCATTTAAAGAGAAGTGATGGGGCTGTGGAAAGGAACATGATGAGGATCATCACTTTTCCTTGGTATTTTACAAGTAACAGATAATTTACACAATCTCTTTTTCCCACTTGCAAGCGTCAAAAGAGCTAGTGTAAACATATGAAATGGAAAAGTTAAAGGTTGGCCAAACCCATATATATTCCTTTTCATAATCATTTCCTCTTCCATTTCATGAGCCCGAGCCTCCGCCGCACCGCATCTCTCTCTCTCTCTATGTATATAGCTATAATATGCTACTGGGAAAGAGACACTTCTTTTCTCGCCCATCGCGAGCGAGCGAGCAAAGCACATTATGGAGTAGACACATGGGCATCATCATCATGATCCAGTAAGTAAGTATGCAGGGAGGAGAGGAGAGTCTTCTTGGCTCTTATAGTTCCGTGGCGCGTATAGAATGACATTAAGGATGGGAGGTGGCAGTGGTATTAGGTGGTAGGCTAACATAAAATGCGAGGCATTGTGCCGAAGCCAAATCATTACTCCATTACATCACATTTAAGTACACATTTCAACCGAACATTAACAAAAACACACACGGAGGCAGAGCGAGAGCGAGAGCCGGCTTCCAAAAAGTAAAAGCATCCGACCGAGTCTCGAAACCAACAAACCACTCAACCCTTTATTACCACTACATTGCTTTCCGCCAAGTTCATTGATATAAAGGTATGTACAAGGACAACATCACACGTTTTCGTGGGGAAAACTCCCAAGCAGAACGCTAATAACGAGGTTTCAGCCGAAAAAGACAAAATGACTTTAAGTCATTATGGCTTCGCTTCGGCGGGATGAAGCCAGTGTAACTACCCACCTATAAGCACAGCACAATAATAATGTATACAAAAGTACATGTGTACTTTTTGAATGGGAGTATATTGAGAACCACACGTGGTGGTTTGCTGTATCACTTTGAAAACATGTAGGAAATAGGGTAAATTGCCGGTTTTATATAGTGTCAGAGTGGGATATTAGTTCCCAGGCTGCTGCTGCTGCTGCTGCTGGGTCACGGGAAACACGAGTCCATGAAACACACACGCATGATTACGTTCCACACACTTTTCCCATTTCCCATCCTGGGAATTCCCCGTTGCTATTTACACGGAAAATGTTTGAAAAGTACGTACACCCTGGACACACATTTCTCAACTATTTTTTTCCATTGTGCAACAAGCCCTCGCTCTTCCACAAAAGGGCTGTTTTGAAGCCAGTAAAATGGAGAGTGTTTTGGAGTACATTAAACTCTACTCGGCACTTTGTGGAATGTCCTATTGGGACAGGAATTCATTACCAGAGACAATCTTTTTTACTGGCTCAATGACTATGGTCACTGGCAACCGCAACCGGGCACGCAGCCTCATCATTTTCATTATGTTAACTAGGGGAATTATTCCCCAGCGAATTTTATTACGACTGCTGCGACGAGTGCGAGTGTGCACTCAGCACTCGAAACTACCAGTTCCCTCGCCTCTCTGCCCCTCCAATATGTAAACTAACTGTATATGTATGTGTTTCCACTAATATATTTCTTATATTCAGTATAACCTGCATCGATTCACCACACAGCATCACAGATGGAGGCTACATTATCTTCTTTGTTAACATTAAAATATTCATTGGATTTCCGTTAGCTGTTACTTATTTAAAAATTAATTATTTACACTTTTGTTATTTATTTTGCGAGTTTCTCACAATAAATAATTAGCAATCCGGGTCGTCGCATGTATCACATGTATGTCCCTCTGTAAAAACACGAGGAAGCGTGTCGCTCCAAACTGCCAGCAAAAGCATTAATCTCATCACCACCACCATCACCATCGTCATCACAAACAATCTCCTCATCCTTACTTACTTACTGATGATAATAAAATAGTGGGAAATAAAAGAGTGCACTTTAGCCAACATCTTTGTGTTCTGAGTGTGTGCCAATTTCTAGGGAGCTGTGTATGTCATGTGTACGTCGTGAAATCACAAAACATCTCTCCTTCACTCTAAAGAAAGCCAACAAGAATAGCTTACATTATATGCCCAACACAACAAGCCAATAAGACACAGATTAAGTCGACATCTGCATGTTTGCATAACTTTTTCTCGTGTATCTGGAAAATATTTAGAGTAGAGAGGAATGACAAGGAGCAACTTGGAGCTCCTCGGAGCATAAAGAGCAAAAGAAAAAAAAATGTTGGAAATCGGTTCCAAGTAAAATGAGATTAACGGATGCATACCTCCTCTGAAAACTCATCCATATCATCATCATCATCATCATCATGATTACAGAATCTCTTTTGAGAGATATTTGTGTCATTTGGTTCTGCTCTGGCTTGTTGCTCACAAAAGTATCCGTGTTGACAGCGGAATCTGTGAGAGCAAGCAATTTACGAGAAACTTTATGGTAATCAGCACAGGAAAAGGGGATATTTTTTTCTCTGTCTTCTTCCTCCTCCTCATCCTCCTCCTCTCAAGAAAGATATATATTTTTCGGTGTACGTACACGTATTGCTCTTCTCACTCACTCCGCTTCTGGTTCACTGGCTTCCTCCTTCTTCCCGACGAGAAGGCAATGCAACGCTGCTGTGTGTGAACATGTGCGCAAATTGATGATTGATTGAGAAAAACCCTTGGAACATACGTACTCCACGTTTGTGTAATTGTAAAATATATAGTGTACACATATGTCTGCAATGCACATACTCGACTAAAACGTTTCCTTGTAAAAACAAACAAACAAATTATTTAATGCTTAGCGTTTCACTCTGGCTGTCTTTGTCTTATAAAATATATCTATCTATCTATACCATGCCCATGCCCACCACCCGCCTGTCTCTCTCTCTCTCTCTCTCTCTCTCGCCTCGTCTTTTCCCCTCATTTTTTTCCTCGTTCCTGAGAGAGAGAGCTGTAAAGAAAACAAAAATTAAAAAGAGGAACGACAGGAGAAGAAACATTTTTGGCACTCGGCTGCTTCCCCTTCGTCTTCGCTTCTTCGCCACGGTAGTGAGTCGGAAGATGTGGATCATTGAGAGTCATACATGCCAGAGTGCACTTTGATAGCGAGCCTTTTTTTCTTCTCTCTCTTTTTGTGTGCTAACATCAAGTTAGCATTGAGTGGAAACTTAAAAATAAATTATCTGAAAACGGCTTGCAGATGGTAATGGGACTGAAATTTTTTTAACGTGTTTGGAGGAGCTACTACTACTACTACTAAAAAATGATGCATAAGAATAGCTAGTGTAAAAAGATAATATTGGGAATTGGGAATGTAGTAGCGTGTGTATCAGTGCCAAATTTTGGTTTGCATATTGCCATAAAGTCTGTCTGCGGTTGACATTCAGTGAAGCAAAACAAACCTTTTTTCATCTCCCAACCAATAATACATATACATTTTTTGTTGAGAATTGTGCTTTTTACTAGACAAACTATGTCGTCGTGTGGAAATCAGTGAATAGATTTTTTATAGCAATGGATCTTGGATTGGTAAAATAGTAGTTGGCAGGTTTATCAGTATTTTACATGTCTAGAGGAAAACCCACTTTGACTAGATAGTCCGTTAGATTTTTTACGGTTGTTGTGTGTAGTGGGGAGAATTAATTTGCCGCATTCTTCAATCTATCGCTTTCCTATTTCACGCATTGCAATACTGCTCGGACTAATTTAGTTGTCTGCAATCGACTTAATTTAAGCA
Source organism: Dicranocentrus wangi (assembly GCA_036850665.1). Classification (NCBI taxonomy): domain Eukaryota; kingdom Metazoa; phylum Arthropoda; class Collembola; order Entomobryomorpha; family Entomobryidae; genus Dicranocentrus; species Dicranocentrus wangi. Next base: position 6,051 of record JAANSN010001165.1, on the reverse strand, counting down.
GCATTTTTGTGCTAAAACGTTACATGCATGTGTGCACGTTTGTCGAGCATGTGTAACAAACATGTAAGTAATAATAATACTTTAGGCCATTGCGGTGGTAGTTGGGTTTAGTTTAGGTCTAGCTGTACAGCAGCAGTGGTATGATAATACTAGAGGCGTTTGCTATTTGGCACAGACAAAAAGCCTTCGCCGTCGACTTGCTTGAATTAAAGAAATTCGGAAACGGGGTTTCCCTGCCGCTGTTTCGATAAAAGTTGTAGTCTAGCGCTAGCCTCCCATTTCATCCGATGGAGCGAGTCGAGTGCAGGAAGAGTGTGGAGGGTGAAAGCACGGAAAAAGGAAAAAGAATATTATGGTGCATACGGTTTACCGGAAAGGTTTTTAATTAACGGGAGAAACAATGTCGTGCATGCAAGCCAATGTCAATGAATGGTATTATGGGGTAGAGCACATCAAAGAGCGATTCCTCAGTTTCACACGAGACGCGACATAGAAAGAAAGAAAGAAGGCATGAGTTCCTAGGTACATGGTTAACTGGACTAGTATAATATGCCAGATCCCCTTTCATTCCGCCAAACTCCGCTCATTATCCATTATTAGAATGAAAAGAAAAGGAGGAGGGAAGTGAATGTGAAATTAAGGATGCTAAGAATGCCAACGTGAATAGTAATTGAGGGCCGCATAGGCAAACTACTAAAAACTTTCTCCTGTTCGACTCAATCTATATCTGGTTAAATTGGAATGGAAGTGTACATTGTCTTGGGTTTTTTTCTCTTCTCGCAACGATTTCGACTTTCCACTTCCCTCCTGATGCGGTGGAGTCCATGTACGTATCCCTATATACCTATTATAGGTATGTGCATTATTCGGTATTTTTTAAAAGGAAGTACATTATAGATGAGGATCTGCTCAGTGGGGACTTGCGTAATGCCTTAACTAACTCAACTTCTCCCAGCATTAGGAACTCGCCTTTTTCCCTTTTTTGTAGTTTATCTTCCCTTCGTCTCCCTCTTTCCAGCTAACTACTTCACTACTCAAAGGCGAGGGTCCAGGAAAGGAGAAAGAAGAAATGTAGGTAAGTTTAACTGGAAGCTTTATTCTTTCCATCGATCTAATATTTTATGCAGGTTCCCTGAATACGGAGAAGCGCTTAAAGACTCTGCATAAATAAACAGGGTGGGAAGCAGCAAGAAATCGAATGATTCAAGCGGGATCAAGCTGCTCACATAAATTCATTTGTTCAAAGCCTCTCTTGCTTTGCTCCCCTTCCTTCCTTCTCTCAAATATCACCAGCCCCTTTAGTTAGCTCCTCGATCCTCCGCCGATGGAGTTTCACGGGAGAAGAAAAAAAAGCTTTGTAAAATAATTTCCATTCTATTGGTACCTGTGTGCCGCCTCCACACAAGACTTTCCTTCCTTCTCGAAATACGGAAAATTCCTCCGACCAAATTGCGTCAGGCAGGCCTGAAAAGCAGGCAAGCAAGGCAGGATCGGTCGGATACTAACGTGTAGTGTATGTTATATAGGGTGTAAGCGGCATCCTTATGTATATTCAAATATAATGCACTACTTCGGTTGCGAGATTAAGGGTAAAGGAATGCAAACGAGACATGTCTTGGGGATTGAATTCTGGAAAGCAGAAAGAAATGAGAAAAACACTGTTCCAAGTTTATCAGCGAGATGAGAAAGCTTCTTGTGAATATATAGCGGGCTACGGAACGGAAACCCCTTTTCCATTCGTGTCGAGAGAACCAGAAAAAAGCAGAACGAAAGTGTTCGTGTAAAATCCTCATAAGTTTCCGGGCGCACTTCTTTTCAGAGAAGAATTGTATGGGAATGGTTTTTCAAATGAATAATTTTTCCTTTTCACTTCTCTCTGTAGTGCAGTGGGTGGCTGTGACTATTTATGGTTGTTACAAGGTCTAAACAAAAAGTGGGAAACTTCTCCTGCTTTTGATAAATTTCCCACCCTGATTAACCTTTGAAGTTTTCACTCCAGCACAGCACATATCTCGCTACCCTTGAGCGAATCCAAGTGGAAGCGCAGCAGCCAACAGCCTTGCTTGCCATTATCAATAAAATACCCCTAACACGATTTGACTGTCAATTCTCAAAGATGCAGAAAAGTAAAGAAACGGAATTGTAAGCCGATGAAGCTGTAAGAACTCCTTTGGTGAAACCAGTAGGTAACGCCTGACTGAACAAAGAAATGTCGCAGTTATGCAATACCGATGCGAAGTGCTTATAATCTGGTGGACGCGGACGGAAGCAGAGGTGGTGAAAACAATGATGCGCTCATACATACATACACTCACGGGAGAAGGATCTACGTTTTTACAGGACGCGACATTTCAGTTATAAATATGAAGTACACGGAATGCAGCAGAACTAATAAATAGTCCTCGACAAGAGATTATTAAAGATGTACTGTGCCTTCCACAAGGATTCCCTTTTAAGGATTACCATTGACCAAGTCCTCAAATTCATAAATGTGCATCCCGTCTTGAAGAACTCTGGATCAATCGAGACGGATACGTCAAGTACCACTACACGGTGACGGTTGAACCACCACCAGCTCATTTGCACGGTGGCAGGTCCAGACGCACGTGTTGCATCCAAAAACACGGGATGGCTGACGTTGTAGAGGAAAATCCAAACCTGCCTGCGCCAACTCTCCGAACCATCCGGTCGGTTTTCCCCCTGTTCCCTTTGGAAGCAACGGGGTGGAAGCAGCAAAACTTTGACTTTGCCCTTGGCCCTTATGGAGACTATATATCCGTATTACTGCTCTAGAGAAGTGTAGATTTGAATTGGGTGGGTGCTTAACGGTACCGTTTAATAGCAATTTCATAATACAGAATTTATGTGAAGCACAACAAATAACCTAATCTAGCCTCTAACACAATCTAAAATTACAACAAACATCCTCGTACCATTCCTACCCATATATACCAGTAAAAAAACAACGATAACGAACCTTAATTAGTCTCTCCACAACTATTCTTAATATAATGCAGGTGGTTTGGCTTGGCATTTTGCATTTCGATGGATTTTGTGGTGGTGTGGTGGTATCCAGTGCCACGATGTTTATTCAAGGAGTGGAGATTTCTCTTTCAGTAGTTGGTTCAAGGATTCGGAAGACAGGTTAGTATTATAAACTACTGCCAGGTGAACGTCTTCCCCACAAATGTTTCGAGTTTCAATAACCTACAAAAGTTAGGACAAGAATTAAAGTCCGTAACACACATGTACTAAAACCACACATTTACCTGTTTAAATCACGGTCCATATAGCACTTACTTCAAACTCTACTTGCATTCCAATCATTTTCTCACATTGTTTTTGTCTGATAAAGTCCACACCGGCAAGGCGCAGTTGAATTGCCTGCGAGATTAATAAAGAATTAAGGGTAAGTTTCTAGAATCATAATATGTTTGTCACTTTTCTAATCATATTGTACAATTGGTACTTATACCTGCGGTGGGATACCGGCAAGTATGGGTGGTACTTTTGGATTGTTGGTCAAAGTGCAAATTAACTCACTAGCACTTAATAGTGACTCCTTAGCCGATTCCATGTAAAAACCTTTCATCTAAACAATCAAGAAAATATAGTTTTGTGCATCGGAAAATAGTGAAACTAGGTATGCAATAATATTGGGGCTTCCGTCACACTTGCTCACTTACCTTGCTCTTGTAAAAACTGCGTATTCTAACCCGAACGAGGTTTTCATTATCCTTGGAATGTGCTAGAAACAAACTACACTGTCGGGTTTTGACCTTTTCCAATAATTCCTGCTGACCCTCGGGTGTTACATCAGCCGCCATTTGAATGACTACAGGTCGATTTAAAATACTTTTGATGGCTTTGGATAGCGAAGTTTCCATACAAATGGAGATGTCACCGTTATCGCAGACATGCGCAATTTCACCTTTCGTTAATATATTGTCCTGTATTTTACCAAAACGTTAAATTCAATACAGTTAAATTCATTTGGTATGAAAGCGTGTACGGTTGCTGGAATCTTGGAATTTGAACCCGACTTACAGTGTTGGGAATTTTTATAATAAATTGATTATAAAATTCTTCCAAGAAATAAGGATGTATGCGCCAATTTGCAGCTGTATCCAGATCTCCAATCAATATCTCTTGGCCACTTTGTGAAGCGACAGTACAAATATTTGAAATGAGTAAATTCTGACCAATTAGCGAATTTAGGATCCTGTAGGCTAACTTATTCATAACATCACGAAAGTAATCAAGCCTGCCTTGAAACATTACTTCAAAAACGTTCTTAGGATATAGCTCGGCGAAATTCGACAGAATTAGTCTGCATGCCTAAAATGTTTAAATACAACAAGCCTGATAAGTACCAGCTATGTACATATCGGATCACATTTAATTGATTAGGATTTTACGATTTTACCTGTGCTGGATGATTGTAAAAGCATTCATGCAAGGCATACGCACTCCTGACGTACCAGTGTGTGAGGTCGTCAATGTCGATTACGTATGCTTTCAATCCTCTTCGAGAATCTGACTGTAAGACGGAAAGTATTTTTACTCTGCGAAATACTATTTCCTCGGTGAAGGTGCTCACTCGTGCAGCAACTATTTCCCCGACCTTCAAATAGCCGTCTGGTATCTTTAAGGCGAACCCTTCTGGTGTCATGTAAAATTCTGACATCTTCTTGAGCAGGCACTGGAACCTTGCCTGCATATAAACAGTAATTTTAATTCTGACGTGAATTCATTTTTTAGGCGATGCACTCAAATAAAAAGAGTCATTAAAAGATTAAGTACCACGCTAGTGTCGTCCTGAAATGCTACAACGACATTTCCAGCGTTATCCGTGACTTGCAAAAGTTGGACTGCAGACGCCTTCAACCTTGTAATACGCTTTGATGTAGGTCTTGGATTAAAATATTTGGGATAGTAGGATGACAAAGGGACCATTAGAGTCTCCTCCTCAGCAAAGAATGAAGCGTCTAATTCCTGGCGAAACTCGGCTGAATAAAATTTTGGACGGTTTAATACTGGAGATGTTGGAGGCCTGGAATTTCCACTTTCGAAATCGAAAATAGAATTATCGGATGACGCCCTTGACTCGTCTTCCGCTGGAACGACTTTCGCCGCGTCGTCCCAATAGTTTGTACTGGTGAAAATTGGAGAGATTTTATTGCCCTCATCACTTGTTACAACAACACGGTGACGACGACTCTCTAATGTCACCGGGATTGCCACTTCCGTGACTCTTCTACCCCGGCCTCGTCCTCTGCCCACGCCAACACTTTCCCCTCGCTTACTTTGAAAGGCAGCAAAGGTGCAATCCGCCGTCGGAGTTGCAGAAGCTTGCTGCTGACGTATTTCAACACCGGAACCGGAAGCCCGAGGAGACAAATTTTTCAACAACTTGGACAGATCAGGCAAAGACGGTTGCTGCGTCTGCGAGTCGTCGTCGTCAGTGTCAGTAATAACTTTCCGTCTACCACGACCTCTTCCACGTCCAACAGATTTGACCAAGTTGGTTGGGTTATCCATGATCTACGGGACAGTACAAACGGTCTACTTAATACAGTATAGGTATCTATTTAATTAACGTTTCCGTTGCAAATGCTTCCTGGACGAAGTGGAGATGAAATATTATTGTACCTACGAGACGAGGGGTCACGTTGTCGTTGTTGGCAGATGAGAGGAAAGGATTGGATGCTGGATTGCCTGGAAAACGGAAAACACGAGGTTGCTGGCTGACTGATTGTTCCTGTTAATGAATGGAGCTTATTATTATCCAAATATTCTGGGGAACCGAATCATCTGTGTACGAGTAAATAACGAGTGGGTATATTGATTGTTATGTTTTCTATGTATTTGGATGGTTGGAATTGGAGTTATTTGCATATTATAGGTTACTACTAATCCCCTACTCCTTACTTCTCATGCAGATTTGTTTCTTGTTGTGTTGTTCTCATTTACTTACATACAACATTGATTCAGTCAGACAGAACAGAATCCGTCCGATCCGAGTTCAGCAGGTAGAATTATTATTACGCA
>JAANSN010001164.1:0-37699 GCA_036850665.1 Dicranocentrus wangi | reverse complement strand
TATCCGTCACTGGAAATCCAACGGAAACATTAACCAGTATAATCTAACAAAAAAAAATAAGTTTTTTCTTCCGTCCAAAAGGAGAAATACCACATCAAACTTGGTCTGTGCAGAAGCCTAGATGATTTTTTAAGAAAAACGTTTTTAAAATTTGAAGTGTGCCACAGAGCGGTACTTAATTTTTATGCAAGGGACACCCGGAAAAGTAAAACTGAACTGACACGTGAACTTGTGAATTTGCCAATGATATACAAAGGATAAGAGAGAGGTAGCACAAAAAGGAACCATTTGATATTATCGAACCAACTAAAAAAATTGCATGAGAACCTTATTCCATGTGCCAAAAATTGTTTTGTCGTCGTCTCTTTTTTTATATAATCGACAAGAGTGCGTGAGTACAAGAAGCAGAAGAGTTTAGCTGGATTTATACAATTTCAGAGTTTTTCAGTCAGTGTTGGCTTAACTAGGCCGAAAAGAAACCCGTAAACAAGGGTAATCCTCCAATTTGTATCCGAAACGGAAATCGGCACATTGTGCGTAGCAGTACATAATTGTGGAACCATAAAAGAGAGGTGTTGTTTTTTTGTGAGAGAGTGAAATACCCAAAATCGAATGTAACTAATGATCATCTCTCTTTCAAAAGGATTTTGACTTGTGCCCAAGAAGGTTTCAAAAAAAATCAACAACAATCACTTACCTTCGTGCACAACACTGTAGTTACAGAGAGATATACAAACAAGCTGTTAAAAGCTACGCGAAGATAAAGGATAACAAGCAAAAAAGACCATTTTTTTGCAGTTTTGTGTAGGCAGTGAAACGATCTGAACGCATGTTCAATGTGCATACTTGGTTGGTGTAAGGACGTGTTCCAATTCCTGCTATAATAGGTATACACAATACATGGAAGCATAGATACATTTTGATATTTTATATATTTTTATACCGGATACTCTACTGATTGATAGGGCAGCAGCAGCAGTGTGTTAATATAATATTGACGGCACAAGTATAGCGATACCAAGAAAAAGCTCTCCTTTAATGCAGAGAGTCTTGAAATCCCGCCGCACCGCTATAATTACAAGCTTACACTGAAAAGTTAAAAATTCAGCGTGGTTTTTAACATTTCAACCGGGAACAAGCCACCTTCCCAAGGGTATCTAATAATAAATTATTAAAAATGCGTGAATTCAAAGTTGTTGTGTTGGGGTCCGGAGGAGTTGGCAAGTCCGCACTGACAGTCCAGTTTGTGTCAGGATGTTTTATGGAAAAGTATGACCCCACAATAGAGGACTTTTACAGAAAAGAGATTGAGGTGGATGGGTCACCCTGTGTCCTGGAAATTCTGGACACAGCAGGGACAGAACAGTTTGCCTCGATGAGGGACTTGTACATAAAAAACGGACAGGGTTTCCTGGTCGTCTATTCCATCACTAACCATCAGACCTTTCAGGATATCAAAACCATGAAGGAACAAATCAGCCGGGTTAAGGGAGCTGATAAAGTGCCTTTACTACTAGTCGGAAACAAAGTAAGTTTCAAAAACAATAATATTCCTTTTATATGCGCATTAGATACTGTAGATACAAATGTAGATTCAAATCAGCATTGTAAATCGAGCCGTAAATTTATTGAAATTTATGAGTTCCTTTATGCTACATCATATCAAATCTATCCCAATCTTGGGACGACTTATATAGATATAATGAGCATAATCCTGCAAGAAATTATATTGGGCTATATAGACATTATTATACGTTTCCCTATTTGGACATGACAAGCTTATGACATGTGCAAGTGTAAAAAGAAAGAAAAAAAAGTATGCTGACTGGTAAAAATGTTAAGAAGCCATTGCATTGCATGCAGAGCCTAGCTATCACGTCATGTAATGAAGACGTTCAGAAGGGCACAGGCCAACTAAATTAAATGCAGAGTGGAACATGGAGGACGTGTATTTTACACAAAAAAAAAGTGAGAGACAAAGCCGTGATATCCTGTCGACACAGATTGTTTGCTTAGTCAGCAGCAACGTATCCAAGTTTGATATTGAATTTTTAACGTTCAATATCAATATTTTCAACTTTTTCTTGTTTACTTGCCCATTCACCAAATATCCACAACGTTTGAAATACATATAACGGATAACATAATATATCTGGTTTCATCCAGACATTTCTCTTCGAAAGATAACTGTTCATCCAACGAAATTAAGCCACGTTGAATATTATCCTTCATCCATCCGGCCGGTTCATTGTTTATTTCTGTTTCCAACAAAAAAAGCCAGTTTAAAAGAGTGACAAGATGTAGACGGGAGACGTTGAAGGAGTCAGTTTTAGAATTTCTCAAAAAAAACATACAAACTTTGATAAACATGCAATTTCTGGCAAGATTAATGGAATATCCTCACTTCTTTGTCAAGATATGAGTTGGCCAAGGGAAAAATAGAGAATGGAGTGGGGAAACATGGAAGGGTGAACTTGAAAGAAACATTGTGTCCTTCATTTCATTTCACTTGGCTTCAAATCCTTTTTTCCTGTGGATGCCTAGATATTCTCGGAGGAGGATTCTGGGGATAGAAGAACATATACTCTACTATATACTACGCGACTAGGAATGAGGAAGTTTATGGTTATGATTCAAAGTTCACATGAAAAAAGTTCAAATAAATTGTAACAAAGCTGGGAGCCTTTTAAAGCCTTAGTAAATACCCTGGGGGCTGGGTTCAAGCTCCATTACCCATGTTTTTTCTTTCTGTTCTCTTGATTAAAGCTGACTCAACCAAAGCTTCTTGGTATTATGTTTTTGTGCATGTACCTTTTGCTCATCTCTCAAGCAGCAACCCAGTACGGAGAAGAAAGCAAAAGCCCTGATTGGAAATGAAACCTTTTTTTTGTGTGTGTGGTGGTACACAAAATGCTTCAAGTACCACTTCCCCTAGATCCTCTATACGTACTTCAAATACGAGTACTTTAATTGTAACGAGAACAATTCAAAATACACGAAAGGGACTATATAACCATAAGATTTTCTACTTTGTTTTGACTTGGACTACTGCTCCATCCACTGAAACTGAAGCTGAATGTTTCAGAGATTTAAAAAACATGAAATACTTGTTTAAAAACGCAAAAGGTAGAAGAAAGCAAAAGCCCTGATTGGAAATGAAACCTTTTTTTTGTGTGTGTGGTGGTACACAAAATGCTTCAAGTACCACTTCCCCTAGATCCTCTATACGTACGTACTTCAAATAATGCTTACGCAATCCTTTTGAACTTTAATTGTAACGAGAACAATTCAAAATACACGAAAGGGACTATATAACTATAAGCTTTTCTACTTTGTTTTGACTTGGACTACTGCTCCATCCACTGAAACTGAAGCTGAATGTTTCAGAGATTTAAAAAACATGAAATACTTGTTTAAAAACGCAAAAGGCAGGACCAAGTTCTCACACAGACCAGACTACACTGCTGCTGGTGTGAGTGATGTGATAATTTAGTTAGGATTTCAGTCACGAAATATTGATTTTGGTGGAGAGACTTGATGCATGTCGGATATTTCATTTAGCAGCAGTCACTTCACTACTCGTCAAAACCACAACTTTAAGGTTAGCAAGTTTTCCTCTTCATATTATAAAGTCCCCTCTTGATTATTGGCGAGAGAACCGTAGTCTTTGGTGTTGTTCATCATATATATCCGCGAGCATAATTGAGCCCTGAAGGTTAACACTGGCTAGCACCACCTTACCTTTACCCACCAACTTCCCAACAGAGATTTTTCCACTAATATAATCTCATTATTAAAATATCCAGAAAATGAAGTATCAAACTTTTGCTACCTAATATTCCAATCAGAATCAGTCGGGAGCATAATAATATCCCCCATAATAATATTGTTGGTTTCGTTGCATCTGTGTGCTTGCATGCATAAGTTTACGTAAATCTCTCTGGATTTTTTGGAGGTTTATTTATTCAAGCGTCGTTGATAAACTGAAGGAAAAACTTTTTCTACTTATGCTCTTTCTTGTTCATCCGTTTCGTTTTCTGTACATAATACTCGCAATAAACGCTCTTATTTTCCCTCTCACTCTCAGTTCTGTAAACGAGTTTTGTTTCTAGCAAATACCAGATTGCGACATACCACTTTTTATATATACATACCAGCTTTTTCTTCGGTATCGGTGTTCCCACATATGCTCCTGTTTCTTCGCTCAGTTTTTCAATACATGTTTCGATGATTGGAGTGCTAGTCCAATAAAATCTCATTTGCACAACCCTTTACCACCACTTACAATTTTCATTATTGCTCCCATTGCATAATATTACCAAAGTTGCTTTGGGGGTAAGGTATAGCTTTTGCATGCACGTCCCCTTTCGTATCGTCCTATAGTAGAGATGTAGAATTCTATTTCTCCTTCAAGAAGTACATATTATTATTACCCTACTGAAATAGAAAATGAACGATCATCAAAGCTTAGTTTTATGCAACTCGGCATAGCTGCTGCAGAGATCCGAGATTGTTATATAAAACATGATCACGTGTGTTTGTGAAAAAATAGAGCTTACACAAGGACCACCTGACACCTGACTTCAAGAAACTGAAAGGCCATGACGTTATATGCACACAGCCAGTAGTAGGTAGAAATTGAATGTAAGTATAAAAGTATTGCAGGCTGGCGATACAGGCCAGGCTTCATGGTTGTCTAGCTTCATTAAATAAGTCGTAACTTAATTCCAACGCTCTTCTCGATGATTCCGATTTCCCCATGTGGAGGCCTAAGGGTTCATTAAATTAGAAAATTCCAAGTTGTGGGATTCTAAAATGAGATTTGCTGTGCTTGTCCCATCTCCTTAAATCCAATTTCCACGCAGTAAAAAAACAACTTACACAACAAAGTTTTGTCCTCCACTCCACCACCACTACCACACGTGTAAGCATATTACGTGGCGCACATTCCAGGACTATTTGGGCATGAATTTCTCCTGGTCTTAAGTTGACGGTGGTGGTGTGGTGGGTTTACTAAGCAAACAATGAAACACCGGTTTAGAGGACGACTCAGCAATTTTCCCCCTGTTGTTTCGATATATATGTATATATGTATATTTAACTTATCATCTGCACACATGAATATTTTCGTATTTACTCTGGTGCTCCGACTCACGCAATGTATCATTCAAACTCATAAATTTGTGTACTCTGTGCTGTGTGTGACACATTCTTGCAAAGCCACACAACTCACGCTATTAGTAAACACTGTAATATTAGGTTGAGTAAAACCCAATCATTTCCTTGTATTCACAGTTATGCACACTGAGCCATATATAATCATATAATCTATTCCCATCTCAGCGTTTTCTGTATTGCTCCACACAAGTTTCATACGCCACGCCACAGTAATCACACTCATCAGCGTCGTCATCCATCTCATCATCTTGATGATATAGTGTAAACAAAGGAAAATTTAATATATCTACATAAAGCGAAATGAACTTTTACTACCACTCCATGATTATGATGGCGACTGGCGACGAGGAGGGTACGAACGAAGAATATGTGTGTACCATATTATCATTGTCATAACATGCCTCAGTTAAACAAACTTTTATATAAGGTATAAGTTTGGCCGAGAGGATCCTAAATTGCAGAAATTGTGTAGTTTGTGAACTAACAAAGCCTCATCGCAAGCAGGACTACAGTCTATTTTATTTGGTATTCTTTAATGAGCTTTGTAAATATTAAATCAACTCATTTTGCACAAGATTCTTCGTCTTCATTTTTCCAGGAAAAGCAACAATATTAGTTTCAGTATGGAAAATTATTAGGGTGAGGTTAAGGTACATTCTTGCTTAGTTAAAACATGTGTGGGATTTGCCTTGCCTTGCCAGCCCTCTTTCCCTTTTCCATTTTCGTATCTTCGCCTCCTTCCATAAATCTATGCATCCAAGCGTAGGAAAAGCAAGAAATATATCTGTACGGAATCAGTGAACAAGGGCTACTATATAGTAGCATACTCAGCCGGTCTCGAAATTTTTTTTTCACCATTTTATGTTTCCTAGTGGAAGGAAACACTTACATAAGCATCGTCTTCTCTCCTGCTGCTGACGGAACGAAAGCAGAAGAAACTAACCGCTTAGCCAAGTCACTAGACTTTATTATTAAATAAAAAGCAAATTGGATTTCCCTGTTACTCATCTTTGCTGGCTGGTTGTGAAAGTACAGGATATGGGGAGGGTTTGGTAGTGTATGTATGTATATTTGTAACTTATATGCGTCCAGAGATCCAGTACGAAACGCACGTTACGATGTTTAAAGTGAAAACAGGGCAGCCAACTATTTTCTTCATCTGATTTTATCATTTTTCCTCGGGGTTATACCCAGAGTTTCACTAGAAATTCCCCTCTTCGGCTTTCTCCTTATCAATATCGTACGCTACAAGCTACAACTCGCACTTGCTGGGAGATTTACGATATTAGGAAAAATGATTTCCAAACGGTGGTACGACGTACACATGTGCTTTTTACAATGGAAAACTTTTTCTGTCGCTTGCTTACTTACCTGTTAATTTCCCCCGGCTTGAAAACTACCTCGTATTAATATGCTTTCAGAACTTGTCACAGAAAATACACTAGCTTTCTCGAAAGTCTACATAGGCCTGTGCCTGGGATATTGGAGAGAGGTAATATTATTATCCCCTGCGGAGAGCAAAGTTGTACCTTCCATGGGAAAGGGAGCTGCTTGCCTGGAAAAGTTGATGACAAGCGAGAATGAATGTACACGAAATTGTGTGATTACAACACAGATAAAACCACCGACACGTAAGATTTCCCGGAGCTCTCTATCTGTCAAATCATGCGTTTCAATTTTATTCTTCCTCGCCTCACTTACCTCCGACCTGAAATGTTAAAAGGTGGGCTGTGTACTATACGACGCTGACATGGCATGCCACACCGGAGAAAGCTGTTCCAGCGGCGATGTTTCTCTAGCCAGACGTGACAATATACGCTTTCCCAATTTTGACGGATATATGTGCTTTTTTCAAAATCGAATTTCTTGGTATTTATAAAACCTGTGCGTCATGCATGACGCGATCAATGCTGCCAAACTCGTTTTGCTGGAGACTTTGAAGAAACGACAAGTTGGGCGCACTTTACATTTTCATTCAATTACTTGCTTTCTGAGAAGCATTTCCAAATTAGAGTTTCCACGAAGTGGCTCCCAAAAACCGTCCTCTCGTATTAAGAAAGTAATATGGCACAAGAGTCGGTCGCGGGATGGTTCACGGCATGGCTCCATGCTATTTCATTGATAAAGTCGTAATTTCTGTGTAAGAAGACAGAATATGCATGCACGTCACATCACATCACGACCCATAAATTACATAGTTGTCAAATAGATTTGACTCGAGATAGGAGGGCAAGAGATAGATTCCGAGCAGCTCTGGCGACTGGTCTAGTAGCTTTATAACGGTAGAACATTCATTTTTGCAATTTGCAACGAAAGTTATTTATTTGACTCGAGATAGGAGGGCAAGAGATAGATTCCGAGCAGCTCTGGCGACTGGTCTAGTAGCTTTATAACGGTAGAACATTCATTTTTGCAATTTGCAGCGAAAGTTATTAAAACATTTCTCACCACTACTACTAACGTATGTTATGTACATTTTTTTTATTAAAATCAAAGAAAAATTTTGTTAGAAAATCGATTATTTACGAATGCCCCCTGGCATTATTTTGTATTTGCCAAGATTATCATCATGATATATTTCGATTTTGTTTGGTCCATTTCCTGGTGTCTCTATATATCTATCTACAAAGCCAAGTTCTATACTACTTACCTAAAAGTAAGTTCGCTCTTCTCGTGTATAATACGCTTTGGCCGACGTGATTTCACTACTGATAGACATGAAGATGATTTGGGGATGGTCCCTACTCAAAATTAATTGAAGAATCATTAATTACACCATCCCATTCTGATCAAAATGACTCTGACTGAAAGGCTTTGATCATATTCATCATCTTTTGTGTATTAGTAATTAATGAATGATTGTTATCAATTTTAATTATTTTAACAATGTCCCACAGCTAGTTATCGTTGAAAACTGGTTTGAATTTGAAATGCCTTCAAAAGGATTTTTTTTATATACGCTGTTGGAAAATAGGGACTTTGTGTACATTATTATGCATATTTCTTAACGCTTCAATAGAAACCACCATGGATGATGTTCTCACTTCTTCTCACCACCGCCACCACCACTACTACTGCCTACTGCTGCGTATATGGGAAATTGTGAAATATTTATGCACACGTGATTTGCATCTCATTGCGACCGATGAACTGAAAAGACCATCATGTGAAATTGCATTTCATTATAATAATATTATTATTCTATGCAATTATCATTCTTCCCCATACGTTTCTGGCGTAACGCAACCTCAAAGGGTCGGCCCCTCCATACGTTCCTGGCGTAACGCAACCTCAAAGGGTCGGCCCCAATTCGTGAAAAATCACAATTAAAAGCTCGTTTTGGCGAAGCAAGTATCAAAACACTTCATCCAACGAAAACGACGACGACATTAAGTTGCTGTTGCTACTAAAAGCTATAATATGATGTGCCGCTGCTGACGACGACGCTGTCGTATGATGTATTGTTCCTTTTTTGACGTGAACAACAAGTATAAAAAAAAAAGTGCAAGCTGTTGGCTTAAACCAATTTTGTGGTCGCAAATTTAATTGTAATAACAGCTTTCTGCAACTTTCTTGTCAGGTGGAATGGGTTGTAAAACACCATAGAAAGCAACCGACACCGAGCAACTATTTTGCTCTGATAAAATGAAATGTACGTACGAACATACGACATTGTAATTGTGTCATATGGTGTGCACACTTAGAATGAAAGTGAATCTTACAAAGCAGTTGTACACGAATCACGTCATTTTCCCCCTTCCTCAAAACGCACAATAAAGAGCGTCTTTACAGCGACCGTAATTGTAGGAACGCTGCTAAGTCGGGGTGGAAGCGTATTGTTTTGTTTACCGACCGACTGCAATGCTGCACGGTATGAAGCAGTATGAATGCTAATAATAATAATACCATGTCGCTCTTCATCACAGACATATTGTTGTTCTTTCCGTGGTTCATGTTTGTTGTTAACGGTGTGCTGCGCACATTCACCCACGGTTGTAAATTGTATTAGTCAGCCAATCACTGTGACACTGATTGAGGCTCTGTTTCTTCTGTATTAAGAGTTTGTTGTGTGCACTTTTTTTCTCGCAAAGCAAAGCACTCTGGCAAAGCGATAGTATATTGATCTTGTGGATGATAAAAGGGATTTTACTAAAATGCGATTGAGAATATGTAGAGACGTATTTTTTATGAAGGGTAACTAACTTTATAACAGATATATAAGCTTTCTACTTAACGCTACTACTAATTGATATTGTTTAACAAAAGGATAGTCACGTGGTGGTGGTGTGGTGTATATATGATTGCACGCTTAATTGCATACCAAAAAATTAGCACAAAAACAAAACAATACGACTGGTAATGAAGTAAATTAGCAAGTACGCATGTATGTGACTTTGAAGAAATAGAGTATAATTAGGTGCATAAATGAAAATGCAATACGACCAAGTTTGAAGAAATACTTTGGCCAGCGAGAATCATAATAATATGAGGTCTTCGATCCGTGCGAAAAATAAAATTTGTACAGTCCAGTAGTATTTACGTCTTCTCACTCACCGCCACCCACCCACTCACTACGACCGAACGTGGTAACCAATTTGTGCCCACCACCTGCTTCATGAAGCAGAAACTTATTTTCGTGGAGATCGGCAAGAAAAGCGCAGAATAATATATGCCCCGTCGGATCGATGAGTTATAGCGCAGTCTGGGTGGATATGAGTATAAGAGAGCTGTGACATTTGCCACATTTTAAAAGATGTATGAACATCATCACCACCAGTGGCAAATTTGCGCAGTCTAATAATAAAACAAATAAATTCCCATTTCACTCTCTCCCCACAACTCTCGCAAAAGAAGAGGTGTATATAGTACCTGAGATACTGGATTAGACTACAATTATGCGAAAAGCATAATTGTTAGCGCAGTCGTATTGTTGGAGTAATTGCGAATAGGCGAATACCATGTGCGAATTGCGAATGCAAATTACTTTCGCCGTGCTATGCTGGTGCTTATTTGTATCCTTTTGTTTTCTGCAATCCGGCGGGGGTCCCTTGATTGATTCATTTCCGTCCTCTCCTCATGTAATAAAATATGCTACGCATGAATAATGAGGATTTAGTTGTTAGACTGTTTCTATAAATTGAATGTTATATTGTTACGTGTGTCGTAGATGAAACCAGGCTCATTCCTACTATTTTTACTATAGATTTTCTGGCGACCGTATTCTTCACATATGCAGGAATAATTAAATCCACGTTATATCTATATTAGAACGAGCTACATATTTTCGCAAATATTTTCTGTCATAAAGTTGATGAGTAAGCGGACGAAATCAGCATAGAATTGTAAAAACAAATGAACGAAGCTACACAGAGGTAATATGATGCGTCAATAGGAGTTCATGCTTGAAACAAATTTTCGCAATCTTATTTACAATTCTGCTTCATCGTCACGATAATGAAAATTAAGTATTCACGCCTGCATGCTTTTAATGCTGTGTAAAATCTGTAGGCATAATCATCGACAGGCAGAGAACAGACTGGTAAATTGTAGAGCACGATATTTATCTGGCTACGGAGCGAGAGGTGTTGTGTTACTTACGCATGCTTTACGCTAAAATTCACTTCGCAAATTCACATTTTCGCCGTGACATTTTCTTTGTTGGAGATGTGCTGATGATGCTGCTGCTGTGCTGTTGTGAACCAATAATGCGAAATTGGATAGGATGTGAATTGGGATGAGATTTGGATGCTAACTATACCAGACAGCTCGTAAAATAATCTTCTGAATTTATAATGAGCTGAATGGGATAATATAGATTACTAATTAACTATACATGCTGACGCTACTGGCTATACAGATGACTCAATAATAATGACAGTGGTGACTGTGAACTACAAATGAAATGAGAATTTGCATCAAATAAGAATGGTAGAGTGAATTCAAGAATCGATGTTAATGAATAAATAGGTTTCAGTTGAAAACATTGATGTTCTCAGCTGAAATCAAATCATATAGGTCTGCATGTTCTTAAATTTAATGGATACGCTATCAAATCTTTCTCCCATGCAAAAATTAAGCATGGTTAAAGCAAGTTGTAACTTTAGCATATATTAATGATCTTGTTTGGGTTAAGTAGTAAAACCCACTGAAATGGTTTTGCAATATACGCCACCACCCGTACACCCGATGCGACTGCTTTATATAGGTTAGTCATCATCTTCCTGTTTTTAAGTAGATAGTTGTTGTTCATGAAATTATCAGTTTGTTTGAATACTTCAATAAATTAAAACAAATGCATCCGTTTACTGGGAAGAGACGTAATAGTCCCCGCACGTCACCACTGGAATCATCCGTAATACGTACGGGCAAAATCGGTAACTTGGAATGTGTCGCGTCAGGTAAATGAATATATACAAACCACCGCGACTATATTTTAGTTCCTATTGACGCGTTACCCTCCTCCTCTCCTCCTCACTGACAACGTCATGCTGATGCCATTGTCATTACAACTGAACTGAAGCACTCATTTGAAGAAAGAAAAACACACTGATGACTTTAATCAATATAAGAGGCAACTAACTCGGGCTGAATCGTAGGTTTATTAATCTCCTTTTGGCTGAACACAAAGGAACGAAGAAATATACTGACAATTTCTCTTGTTTTCGTTGAAGCCCACTAGAAACTTACGGACTTACCTCACCTCATCCGCATCCCATCTCCTCTTTTGTCGTGTCACGAACGTAATGTATTATATTTGCCCACCAACATCAAATGGCCTACCTTGAACCTTCATTTTTCATTTGAAGGAAGTAAGTGAGTGAAGTGAGGAGGGTCATACTTACTCATATCATATGAGCGGTTTTTACTGCGCAGATTAGAATTTGCAGTGCAAACAACAGTACGTATATGTAGAACCGTCGTCGTGGTCGATACGATATGGGTTCCTATCTATTCTCCTAAAATTGAGGTTTCGGGTGTTTCAATGATCTCTTTTTGAACCCACACGGACTGCATTAAGATCGCAGTTGGAATAGGCTATATAGGTACCTACCTATAAGTATATCATCATCGGTCTCAAATCTTTTTTAAAAATTTCCGGTACGTGTGTGCGCTGTGTATGTAGCTTAAAACAATATTTACACGAACTGAATTGACGCGTTCAAAAAGTGGGCTGTCGCCTATAGTTTGATGAATGAATAAAAATTTGGAGGTGACGCCTCCAGCCTGGCTGGCAATGAGTCATGGTGGACATTATTTGTTCGATTTCTATTTTTAATCAGCTAGAGTTTCGATATGTATCGCATGTACATAAAATCTGCATGCGAAAGCAATGAATGTTTAGAGAACTGGATGTGCGATCAAAATGGCAAAGATGGATGAGCATATAGATATAATGTTAAGAATTGCGCGTATATAAGTATCTCCTCATCGTGTAATAATAATGTAACGAGTAACGAGCCACTCACAGTCTTCACTTCATATCAAGTGGAATATATATATATATACATTTAGCTGTGTTTCGCATGGCTCTTTAACTTGAATTATTATTTTGTTGTCAACATACTAGCAGTAATAGTAATCTACGCGCAGAGTATAAGTAGAGGATTTTATGCGAACACTTACTTAGTTTATCGTTATTATGGCAGAGAGGAAAATACAAGTTCCTGTGGGCTGAGAGCAACGAATATGGTTAATTTGATTTGAATTAATGAGGTTAAATGAGTGCAACAAAATTAATTATGCATGTGTGACGTATTTATGTACTTTGAACTATGGCCACACAAAATTCAGTCAGCCATCTTCTTCACAGAACTCTTGTGTGAAGTGAATGTCCTCTTATCCAACTTATTACTTTGATGTACCCAGACCAGAGACCCCCAAATAAACTTCGTTGGGGTAAAATATTTTGTAAGGAAGGGCTTAACCGCAGATACAATGTGCGATAGCTGATTTTACTACGAACTCGCTACGATGTACTAACAAAGTCGTTGTAAAATATGTACACAAGTCCACAGCTCATTGCAATGCGGATGACGTAAATATTGCTGCCATTTCACTTATTTGAACTAAATAATCAAAAAATTGTGCAGTGTTTAGGTAGACTTTATAAACGCTGGCAGGAGCAGAGTGTTGAAATTTTTAGTGACATGGTTTTTGTAGGAACACGAGGAACAGCACCGAGAATGAGGCTAACTAAAATGTGCAATACGGAATCTCGAAAGTTGTGTACTTTCTTGATACATATTTTATTGAAGCATAATACTATATACTCGGTTTTAGAGCAAAAGTACCTACGATGCTCTCTGACTGAATGCATTCTTAATACATCCTTCGAAACTTGCTGAAAGCAATGCGACGACAAGCAACGGTCGCTCTGCTCTGCTATGAGTCCTTGACATTTCTTATATATACTATGCCATTTCAGCTTTTATACCTTCCACGAGTGTTCCGTGTTCCATTCATATTCTCTAACCTTGGCCCCGTAATGAAGAGATTCAAGATCTTCCTTCACAAATGTCATTTCCTACCAGAAAAGTTACTCAACCAAAGTATACGACACGGCCAAATTGGTTTAAGATGAAATTCTTTATCTTCAATATTCCATTATGGCTAGAAAAGAATCTCTCTTGTTTTTATCATGTGACGAAGCCAATGAATGGGAAAACTCAATTTCCTCACCAAACTTTTTTTTTGCTAATGCCAATAAGATAATATCCGATCGAATAAATGAGAGCTGGAGGCATACTCGCATTTCCCATTGCATTCAAAAGAAATATAGTATGCGAGCTAAAGGAGCAATACCTAAAACCTAAGCTATAATCTTGCTTGCTGTGCTACCTACTAATAACACCGTCATTAATACAAAGTACAAAAATATGGACGCAAATTACCAGTCCTGCAAAATAATACGATAATCCGAGGAAGTCATTGCCATTCATCCTTTGTGGCTGGCGGTTTTCTAATGTAATTATAATTAATAGGTGAATGGACATATGGGCGTTATATATCGTTTGGAATACACGGAATTGCCAGTTATAAATATCGTAAGACTAATTCTCTTCGTCGAAATACGAAAATTGTCGTCATTAGGGTACCAATGTAATATAGCTAGAGACAGAGACTATTTGTTCATTGAGTTCATTCGTTACAGTCTAGATATATTAATAGATTTGTGTGGTGCAGCCACAAAATAACACAGGAAACTTACCGAACCTTCCCTTGCATGCATGGTATCATCATATTTTTAAAAACCTACTACCTACTTTAAAACCCAATTGATACGAATTCATGCAGTTAAACCATTCACGTAATGTACATTAATAGACTACGCGTTAGTGGACGAGGAGGTCCTTTTGTAAATACTAACGAGGAGTATTTGTAGGGCATACAGCCGGTGTGGCATTGTTATAGCTAGCTGAAATCATGAAATCTTGTTAATTTTTGGCTGTCGACAAATAAATCGTATTATTGGAAGATGTAAAGATTATAGTGGTTGAACATGGTATATATAACCCCACGTCTTGTGAAACTAACTAGGTTCAGTTCACCTAGTAGTGGTTATAATTGGGCTGAATGATGGATGATTCATGACTCCGAGCAAGCCCCTTTTCTGACGCTTCATTGATAGCATTAGCAGAGCAAACAAGTATAATAATCCACCATCCATCCACCTTACTCTTTACGAATCAAAGGTACCATGGTCAGTTCAACAGAATACCATTTTGGAAATAGCACGACTAAAAGTACACAGAAATATTATGCCTCTGGAATGATGATGACGATGTCCATGTCCTCGTCATCGTATTTGCATTTTGTTGTTTGTCGACCGAACTTCTAAAAACAGAAATGACAAATACGTGTCCCGTCCACCCCTCGTCTACTACTACTGTTAACTACTCTAGATGCTTAATTTTCCATGCTCACTGATTATATATGCGGGATAAAGTATATCTGGTGCTCAAATAACTGCAGTTTCTTGCACTCTCTCCGTGCTCTGCCTATAGGTTGATCATGATCTTATTGATGATGATGAGACAACCTTGGTTGGCTTTTGTTCAGAACACGATAATGTTTAGTTAGTGGTGTGTTGTATCGCCTTTCATGGAAGTGGATAATTCACATTAACATTGTACATGTCAGTATCAGCCTTTTCACTTGGGATGTGATATATATGACCATGGTGCGAAAGAAATCTTCTCGCTCGCTAAACACCTTTATTTTATATTTTTTCTGAAGTGTAACATAATATGATAATATTATACAAACAAATATCAGGGAGTACATATATAGTGTACAGATATCGTATATAAATTGTCGTATTACATGAGTCGGGCGCAGTGAGAAGGGTCTAGTAATAAAAAAATAATGCATATCTGTCGCAGCTCTCTCAAACATCATCAGACTCACCAACTTAAATGAACCCACTAATGCCACGGTGCTCTATCAACGTCTTGGCCAGCCATATCGGGAAGTACACACGGCATTTCCTTCTTCAACCCCATCACATCACCAATAAAACCATATAATGTGATATTACACTGTCTATATATTCTCCTTTTACACAACTCGTGTGCCTTCCTCGTCAAAATTTCGCTGTGTAAATACGACTCACTGAGAGAAGTCTGCATTGTCAATATTACCCTGACTAGACTAGGTAGGTATATATATACACTTCACGTTGTACATATTTGCAAAACTCAAACTCACTTGTTTTTCCGCTGTTCTGACTCCAATAGTTAGTGTTGTTTGAAAACTATGCTGCTAATCTTTCTTTCATGCTACTCTGTTTTGCATTACTTTTTTATTATAGCAAGTGGCAGTGGCAACCCAAGAGATATTTGATACCGTGTTATGTTGTCCGATAAAAAGTCATAATAATAATAATAATATCGTGGTGTTGTTGAGCATCTATACTGCGTGCATGCATACCTCACGGTTGTGTTTATCACGATAACTAACTCACACATTCCTAACATGTACATGGTACTTGCATGCATGCATAATTTTACACATTATACATACATAATGTGGTTGCTTTTCCCACAAGGATTTCCTGGGTCATATCCTAATGAGTCCAGATCGTAAACAATGGTGGCGAAAGGAGAAAATGGAATGGATGGCGAGTAATTTCTGGCGTCTATGAAGCTGGCTCTTCAACGTGATACACAATTTTTGTTGTTGATGGTTGTTATTGAACACTTTAAAGCTAATGGATATCGAAAAATTTATGCAAGTGACTCATTTGACGATACTATACGATGCTGTGGTTAATATGACGTGCCTGTCTATGGGTAAATTCCAAACCGAGTAATGATCCGTTTTCGCAAAGTGCTATAAAATTTGTACTCCCATTCCTCGTTCCAATTTGTTCATTCAGTTTTCCGTGTATTCCATGATGGTAAACATCAGAAAACTGCAAGAAACCCACAACCACTCTCAGATTTTAATACTATACTCACTCACTACACCACATTATTCAAGGTCCGTTGACTTTGGCATTTACATTATGCGCCTATCAGAAATCTAGTTGTCGTGTCATGCTGGTTTATTACGTTATGAGACAGTTGTCATTAAATGATAAAAGAGGAAATTTGATAACATCACTATTTCTGCTGAGCACTCTTTCCTTCAGAACGAGATAGATATATTCTCTGCTCATTTATTAGACTATCAACTTAGATACACGTCACATACTTCATACTTCAATTATGTGATGGAGTATTAGCATTGGCTGGGACTGGGAGAACCGAGAAGGGCAACATCATGAATTTTTTCAAAAATTTACCTTCCCGTTCTGCCCACTCAACCGTTTACTTTAGACTTGTTTTTCCCTTGACTTTCCCAGGAAAAAGTCAATACTTGCTGTATGGCTATATCAACCATTCTTCTGCCTGAACTGAACAGCCTGCCTGCTGCCTATTGTTATTTTGTTTGAGTAGTAGAGACGCAAAATGCCAGCGAGAGGAGATGGCTCTATGGTCCTATAAAAATGTGAAAAGGTGGACTGATGCTGGTTTTATACTTGCCTTATTTGAAGAGGAAAAACTGCCCGACTTGAATTTCTTGAGCACTCTCTATATATATACCTATACACGCATACACTTAAGCTGAAAAGGAATTTTTAAGCTTCGAGAGAAAATTCGCCGTAATATCCTAAAAACCAAGACGTAATATTCTGATATAATTTAACTTGACGGGGTATACATCTTATTGCACTATCTCTCCATCCTATCTCCATCCCATTGTGTGCGTTGGCTTCGCTCCGTTTTATAAACGCACATATCCATCTTCATCAGAAACTCTCGGGACAGAAAAGGTGAACCGTTTTCCAGTGGATATCTGTGTCATAATATTCACGATGGAAGCAAGGAGGGAAAACAAGAAATGGCTTTTTATCGGTAATATGATGGTTGTCAAAATTCATTCTATTTATTATGCTGAAAGGCTAATGTAGTACATAGGGTACTTGAGTCGTGTAATATGTCTATCTGGTGTAACTTCCAGTTGTCGTTTTGAAGTTGATTGGAGTGGCGTAGCGCACGCTGAATTTCCTTTTTCTTCTTTATGTTTTGATATCCGAAGGAAATCAAGCCTAGAGGAAATTTGTCCCTGTAATCATTTCGCAATTCTTAATGGCAATGCCCTGTTTTCCGACATTTTCTGATTGTGAAAAATTCTCTCGAATTACCGCCATAGAATATGTGAATTTTGCGCTCTTTAGTAGAAAGAAAATCATTTCACTGAAATGACAGGAAATCGAAAATTTTTCCTACAACTACCTTCCATAGTCCCGGCGTTCTGCCATTTTATATAGCTTTCAGCCATACTTTCTCCTCCGTCTTGTGCGAGTAACTGCATGACTGGTTGACTCGAGAGAAAGCAAGGATGGAAATGAAAGTGAGATTGCTGGAAAAATATATGTAGATGTAATAGAAGCTCCATTGTTTGTGTTCTTATACATGCCTGCGTGTCCTTTACGTGTCTACGTCATGTTAGGTATATCACAACTAAAAATGAATTTGAACATTTCTTCTGAAGCGGCTTAAGTGCTTCTCTATGAACAAAGCGCCTTCTCCGAAGTGATATGAAAATTGGGATTGCGCGCTCTATAATTTCCTAATAAGCCTCCGTACGGGAAGCCTAATAACAAAAATGGAGCACGCGACAATAAATTCCTGAAAAGAAAGATCACTATTAAATTGCTCTGAGGAGTGAGTTGTTTCCTAAAGTGGTTTTCCGGCGAATTCGCATTTTGCAGCTTTCAACTTTTTTTAAGCAGTATAGTATTTTGCCGTTCTTTGCTGATCTGGGAACTACGGAAAGGGTTCTTACGGGTATCTGCAGGCAGGGCTTTAATAATACACGTGGAATGGTACAAACAGGTATGTACAAAATTGTCGTGTGGAAGGACTCAAAGAATTTTAAGGCTACACAGATCGATTATAAGTTTGCTACTTTCTACTGTTTCTGGGAGCTACATACCAACCAACCAGTGCCACATTACATCCCACGGTGAGTTCTGTGAAAGCATGAAAACTAGAAAGTTACACACGAAAAGTCAGATTCTAAGAATTTTTTCTTACTATCCCAAGGGTTTTTTTTGTGGGGGGGGGAGCTCAAGTAGTTTCTCCGGAATCCACTTTTCTCGTTTCCAACAACACAACAGACTGTGTCCCAACCCAACTCGAAAGCTTATGTATAGTTTGGTTGCATTTGTTATAAGAAATAATTATAGCTTTGGCACTCACATAATTTCTACTCTTTGAACTTCTTCCTTGGTGGACTTTGTTCGTTAACAAATTTCTTGGAAGGAATGAAGGAGTTTAGTACGTATATTTGGAAACAATTTTTTCCTAGATTTTGATCAAATGCTCCGATTCAGTCAGGTTGCATGGGCCTGACTTTGATTGTCAGGAGCTGTTCCTTGTGAATTGACCCGTCAAGTTGAATTTTATTCTTCCAATTAGACATACATACCTATATATGATACAATTGTAAAGCAGGATTGCAAGAAAAGATGTGTGACGTATCGTTTACATACTACGATGAATAGAACTTTACTGAATGCGGGTATAGTTGAATGCGACAGAGCATAGCATGAAATGGAAATGACAAAACCTGATGCTCTGACAAAATTCTTTAATTTAAATTGATGTGATAAAAATATCATATTAATCAATTTGTCATAAATAGTTTGCTGATAATTGATGCTTACATTTAGATGATGTTATTTGTCTGAAAATATAATATTTAACATGACACAAGGAACGTGCTCTCTAGTCAAATATACTAATTTCAGTCTGTCTGTGCCAATTTCATCTCATGTGACATTGGCATGTTTCGACGTGATTTCACTAACAAGTAGACCTATTTGTAATTATTTTAAACTTCACGGTGTCACTTCATGTCGGAATTGATTGCTTTTGTCAGGAGTGGGCCGTTCTGCATGAGCGTGTAGTTTTGAAATAAAAACGCGTCTGCCATTTCGGGGTGGTGCCATGTGCCACTCGGTTGGAAAATAATTAAAGATCTTGAAAAACGTTCATTTTTTATAAGTAGCAGGTCTACCCGAGCCCGAGAGTAGCATAAGGAATCGAGCACATATTGTCATGTACTCGAGAACGTCACGCTTTGCATTCTCGTGTAAAATCAAGATTGGAAATATTTACGAGAGCACCAGTAGCGAAGCAAGGCAAGGCAAGGATCCAGTATCCAGCATAACTGCATTGTGTAATGCTAAATATGCCTAATGTGCTGACTATACGTGAATTCTTGGTGTGTTACAACAGCAATCTGCTGGCACTTCATACTAGACGCGCTTATATGTTGATGTACTAGAATGGGCGCATGCAGTTGTCATATTGTAAAACGAAACACGATATCACAATCACAGTGACTCATATTTGAGGAAGTCTATAGTCTATAGATGATGGCGGCGGCACAACGAAATATTAATATCTTGCAGTAGTCATGTTTGCATGAGATAAAAAGGCCGACGCAAGAGGAACGAACGAACGAGTGAGGGGAGAAACACCGAAACATATTCCCAGGAGTGATATGATGTATAAGTATATAAGAGAAGAGAATCATAACTATCGTGACAAAGGATAGTGCTCTAGTCATTTGTATTTACATTACATTTTACGAAGAAACCAAATACCGCAACAAATCGGCAGACTGTTTCACACTTTGAGCTTGGTGGTGTATAGAATGGTGTCATGTGGTAGTCGAATAATGTGTCATTTTTTTTATCCCAGTGTAGCCTCCGCTCTGCCCTTTGTTGTGCAGTATTACTTTGGAGTAATTCGGTTCGGGGGAAGGGGGTCTGCCTGCTTGACTGATTTTAAGCATAATATATTAATACATTTGCACTAATGGCTGCACGCAGAGGAGTGATTTGGTTTTGGTTTAAAATTTGGAATTGTCATCACAGTTGGCGTTCCCGTATATTCCCGTATCCTACTAAATTTAGGTATTGCTAAAAAAACGTACCAGAATACAGTTTTCTCAGCGTTTCAGAGGAAATTCGTGTGTGGGACCAACATGCTATTTAGGAGTCCCTCACTTGCCGGCTATATCATACATTCACCCGTATAACTCTGAACTTGAAATGACAGTTGAACTGATGTCACATCTACTTGTAAACAAAATGATGCCAGAGCACAATCTGTATCCTGTATTGTAGGTTAATCGTACATTATTATCTCAATTTTGGCTTGTCGCAGTGACTTCACTTTCCTCTCTCTCCGATTTAAAGCTGAAATCTCAAATTAATGTTCCACAAATCAGTTATCTGACATCCGCTCGATCCCAAACATTCACCATGAGCTGTGCAATATTATGAACACGAATATTGTAATTAGAAATGCGAAATGATAGTGAGTGAGTCGTAAATATGGGATTCATTCATGGCTCATCCATCTGCATTTTTAAAAAATAAATACATACCACATGCATCTGTCAATCCCGTCTAATTAAGGCCACAAAAGCAAAATGTTACATGGAATTAGTCAAGTACACCTGAAAGGAGTCTTCTCATCCCCTTTTAGGGCACCAGTATAACTTTCAATTCAATATATATGATCAATAATATCAGCATCATGAGCACACATATTCTCAAATCCACATATCTCACTTTCAGATTTGAAGAAGAGGACATCCACAATTAGCATATTTGAAATATAACCCTCAAACCAACAATGATAATAATGGAGACGGCTCAAAGCAGAATTAGCGTTTTGTTATCAAATGCATAAAATTTACAAATACCCCAACTTGAGTAGGTATGCTCAACGGGAGGTTTCGCAAATTTACAAAGCTTAAAGTTTCTACGAACTTAAGTGTGCAAATTTGCGAATATGGGTCATTTCAATTTTTATTACAGGTAAAAAGAATATATATATACACAACTCACTATCGTATACCAAAATGTTGCATTTGCATCCAATGCTGTTGTCAGAAAAAACCCCCACTACGAAAAATAAAGTGAAAAATAGCTTTTGCGTTTGGCAATGCGCCGCGCAGAATATGGTTGCATAATAACATGCACATGTGAGAGTTTCTACATGCACATCATCCTGACACATAGTTGTAATCTCGGCTGCTATTTTCCCTACAAACATAAAAAGACGCTGACAATTTTAGTATGATTAAGAACTTGAAGAGGCAGTGAAACCAGTCGGATGGTTATTTTACCGTCTCATTAAAACTGTCATCAACTTTACAAGACAGTATACTTGAGATTTGAGGAAAATTAGCATAAAATTGTAGCCTTCGCGTACCCATTCAAGAGCCATGAAGCAATACAAAAGGTTTATACTCTTGTGATGATGATGAATGTGCACATGCATACCCAGAATAAGCCCATTTCAACCAATAATCGTACTTATTGGGTTTACGATCCCCGAAACAACAAGGGCAGTTATCAAACTCCGCAGCGGAGTAAACAGACATAAACAAGTTGTATTATGTATATCATTAGCGTAAAGATTGTATTTGCCCATGCCGAGTTTATCTCTTGAAAAGCCAAAACCATGCAAACTGTGAACTTAACGACTAACACAAAAACTAAGTCAGACACACAAATCTAGGTAGTTTTATTGTAAAAACGCTGAGCGTGCAGTGCAAACGGATTGCGGATGGGACGGCATGACGGGTCGGTCGGTACTCGGTAGTGCTCTCATCTCCACATTGCCGGAGGAGATAAAAATTCTGTCGTAAAAACTCAGGAATTCATCCCTGAAGAACGAAATGCTTAAATTTCTCTTGCACACACACAGTGCTACTATTCCGCACAGAATAGGATGAAGATGTATGGGATATTATTCATTTTGATGTAGATTTCGGCTAAGTATGAGTATAATACTGGCAGTAGTGGTGGTTTACAAAGGAGAGATTTTTTTTGGCATGCCAAAGGCATAAATCAGAAGGGGTAATGGCAAAGTGAAGGAATAGGAATTGCTACTTCACCACATGGCATGGTTAAAATCTCAGATTTATCTGCTACTACTACTACTACTGAGTTTTCGTTTCGTCATTTCTAGTTTCGCTAATCTCACTCGTTCTCACGTTGGTAGAAATATTAGGATTCGAAAGGATGCATGTTGTGGCCGTTTCATTTAGGTTCAGGAAGATGTGTTTGCTGGTGTTCTATGGGTTGGTTGACTAGCGAAGTTTTCGTATTTACCATCTCACTCAATGAGAAATATGAGAAGGACATTGGGGAGAAGAGGAGGAATGCGATTCGCACATGTTCCAATAATGTGAGCATCGTAAAATTTTATTGATCAATTTAACATTTTACTTCCGACACCGAGTGACGGTTTGATAAAGATGTCAAGTCCATGGAGCCAGTGTTGCATTGGTTCAATTTGAGTTCTATATAAAGTTTAAATTCAGCATTTAGTGTGAACTGGGATTATGATGCGATTCCCGAACTGCTCAAAGGAGTGCCATATTTTAAAATGTCCTCTGTGTTTTATGCAAAAGACAGATCCATGTTTACTCTCTTGCACCAAATTGCTGAGCATAACTAAAAACCTTTAATGGGAATCAATGCTTTATACAAACGCTGTTGCTGCTGCAGTGGTGAAAATTGATGGATGTATTCGAGCAAGGATTATCCAAAGTATCGTTGTACATTATCGTCTAATATATGTTGCTTGCACATTGCACAACAATATTCAAGAATCTTTCAAGTGCAAAAGCAGGTATCTATCAAGCGTAACATTATGCACGGATTCGAGTCACATCAAAGCGTAGTTGCATTTCCCTCTTTCTATCCATCTTCTCGTATAATGCTCATGATCTTCTCTTTCATCTTGGCTATTATTTTTCATGATTTGAAAAATGATTGAATACGAGGAGATAGGGATAGGCTGCGTGAAGAAATACAATATTTGAAGTCATTACCATTCAAAAAATAATTTGAAAGAATTTTCTTTCTTTTGCATTCAAAATTCTATTTCTCCATCAGACAGCAGTGTACAAACGCATTGAGTCATTCCTGACGTTGAATGATGAATAGAATTTTTGTTGTTGAAAGTCAGGGACCCTATATATATATACTCGCTTGTCGATCCCACTTCCAAGAATCTGATCGGTCTTCGTCTTTCCCATCCTATTAATATTCACAGAAACACATTCAGCCCCGAATTCTTCGTGAAGTCTGCTTAGAAAGAGGCGCATATACAATGTAATTCAACAATAATTGAGCCTAATAAACCGGCAAAACAAACCGTTAGTGAAAATCTCTCTAAATAGAAATGAACTGAGTGAGTGAGTGAGTGAAGGAGACTAAAATGAAATTTGAGGGGATCGCTTCTTTTAGGACTTTTTTTCTTCATTTATGAGAGTTGTGAGATCTGGGAAAAAGATTATTTTCTGTGCTTTGTATATCAGCCGTTAGTACATTACTTCGTAAATGAGGCGTGTAATTGTAGCTGGGGGAATTATAAGCCTTTATCATCACCATCATCATCACGGTTAGTTCAACTCATCTCATCGCGTGACTGATTAATATTTGGATAGGAAAAAAAAACACTGAAAATAGACCCTCAAGAACATACCAGAATAGATTGGATAGCAGGCTCAGGCTCTCTGTATTTGTATGCTTGTCGATTACAACATTAATGGTTTGATGTGAACCTTACTTGATGCCGAATCTCGAGTTTCATTGAATGTCAACACGAAAAAGCGAGAGAGTGTTTGGCTGTCATATCACAACAACCGACCTAAATCACGGTAAATTATGGGATGGACGACCTCATTGCAATATTCCATAGTCTCATGTGTGATACCTCTTCAAGATTTAATTGTAATTGTTTAAGTATTGCGTGGTATTTAGGAGTCAGCAGGGCAGCAGGGAATTACGGAATTGAAATTTCTAAAGAAAAGTACCAAAATATATTAAGCTTACTCGTTGTAAGAGGTATTCTTTGAACCGGGCACAAAAAATTTTCTAGCTCTAGTTTTTATACGTCGAGTTTTTTCCTATATGGAACGTATCTAATTACTTGTGTGGATTAAATTCTACGGAAGATGATTATTGGACACAGCAGTAATGACTGAGGGATAAGCCAGGAAATAATGGAATTTGATCGGTGCGATACTACTTTGGTTCGAACGTGATGTCAGATAAAGGCAAAGATGAGACCTATTATCCTTTATCCGTCTTTCTTCAACGTTTCCACTATCCAGAAAAAGAAAAATCCCCTCCGCTCACTATTCTCTTCGTACGCAATATCTTGAAAGTATATAAAAGCCAGGCTGCTGCTTTGTATTGAGTGGTGCTGCATGGTGTGAATACTTAAACACATTTCTCAATTGCGAATGTGAATCAATAAGATCTGTGGAAGAAGCAGGATGAGACAAAAATGGCAACAAACACAAAACATTTTTGTGATTTGAATCGCACGATCTTGTTTTTTTTCTAGCGTTCATCTCTCTTTGTCGTATTATTGGGGTCGTATCACATGTCGACGAGGACGTAATATTGCTGTATGCATACTATCCCTTATCCCTCATCCCCCAGAGTGCACAATACCATTTGGAGGCATGATGTACCTTACTCACAAATAATCTCAAAATAATAAACAAATTCTGAAGGAAACTAAATGCTAGTCAATTGAATCGCTTTTATTGTTAATAGCACAATGAGGCGTTTGAAAGTTTCACGTTTTAAAAATACAAGAGCCAAACCGCGGATTTGCGGTATTTTACAGCAGATTTCACATTCCACTAAACTTTCACCAGTCGTGAGAGAGATTGAACTGCATATATACGACTCCAATAAACAATGGTTCTAAATGCTAAATACTCAAATTCTGCAAAATGCTGCAAACTCGAATAGCATATTTTTATGGACATTTACTAATTGTAAGTTAAGCAAGTTCCAAACTATGAATGAAAGCGGAAGCGGTGGTGAAAGCCAAATGCAATGTGACTCCATTCCCATTGGAATGATACTTGGTAATGACGAGATGGCATTAATTATCTCCAGCTAAGCTAGACGGGATAATGTGGAAAGTGGAATTCCTCAAAGTTGTAGTTTTTTTGCCTTGGCTATGTCTTGTAGTCTGGTTTTGACGCGTCCCTATATGCTGTTTGTCATAACTTTAAATAATTTCCTGTCAACATTTAATGTTTAAAATAAAACTGCTATTTCACAGATAGCCCACAATACATGAGTCTTGTGATCTATGGTGAGATGATGACGGTGACTACACAATACAGCTAGGTTTAAGAAGATTATGGAATATCCTCTTGGGCAACCCGTTAATTACATTGATGTGATTAGCGCTGTATACTAATGCCTTATTGCCAATCGAAAGCCTATAAGATGTACACTTGCGAGTGAATGATTTGATTTGACCATTAACACAAACAACGGTGATTTTATGATAGTATCTGCAAGGAAAGGACTAAAGTGCAGTGAACAAAATAAAATAAAATAAGACAGCATTGCATAATAATGCGTTGGAATAACGGTCTCCAGTTCCCTTTTCCTTTGACACCAGAATTAGAAGCAAGAGATATGAGGTATATCTTAAGACGTGATGAATTTGATAAGTTATGATGAATCTCGGAATTCTCAAAACGTCATTAAAAAATAAGGCTAACCCCGCTGCTTTCATTGATTATTTATAATCGTCAACATTTGGCTTTGTCTTACACTGTGCACTACAGATATAGTTGTTGAAGAAAACGTATTTACCGTTAATATGCTTAAACTGAATTTAAACAACATATTTTGTCACATTTTATGCCATTGTTTCATATTGACCCTTCGTAACCACTTCATTCTTCGCATACTTATAACACAACGCTTGATGTAGGTGTCTCCTAAACCTCTAATAGGCTTGAATGATTTTAACAATGCCAGATTTGATGTGAAAATTCATCCGTAATGCAATTTGCGTATATTTAGCCTCATATATTAATCGAAATTGTTAAGGGGCTGCGAATGCATGATTATGTGTAGACAATAGACTGTGTCCCTGCCTCAGGTTATTGAACATCAGCGAGTCATCGTTCTGCCCTTCGATTGAATGCGTTCTTTGCAAAACAGCACAAAAAGTGTCCAAATAATTACAAATTCCCTGTAGGGGATTGCCCATTTTGTACATGCAGTGACTGCAGTAATAGGTTCACCCTCCTTTCAATAAACGTGAACATGCGTATTTGCGTATTATAAAAAATGTCTTAACGATTACCAGTCATGCATTATGATGCCTGAGGAGTCAGCGTTGTTGAACTGTTTCATTAGTTTACAATATTTTACATGGTCACTCTTTTGTATCAATTCGAAATTCACTTTTTGCTCACAATTACGCTTTCCGATGAATATAATCCAAACAAATTATCATGTTTTGTAAGTGAATTAGTACAGCTATTGCTACATTCACCTAAGCTCAATTTAGATTTCATCTCTACTATACGCTCCCCATTGTAAGGAACAACCTTTGAAATAATTTATCTGATGGAAAAATCAACTTAGTAAATGCTGTACAAGTACATCATCTCAAACACCATCATGTCACGAACTCACGAAAACGAGATGATAAAATTATGCATCTGGTACGCAGGGATGGATACCCACCACAACTCACTTCATTTCACATTGCGGTATACATCAATTCTCTTCTGATCGATGTACATTTGATTCAAATTCAAATTACGTCAGATTCATGGTGGGCAGATACATCAGCATATGTATCCATAATTTTCCTGTTGACTTCCTTCGCAGTTCGCTGTTTACGCCGTGGTCGGACTGTCGGACCGCTAAAGATTGGAAATGAGAAAGATTCGTCCGTCACCTGTATACACACGGTGCTATCTTCATCTTCTCGTGTAGCGGTTCTATTGTTCTTCTTGTATGATAATCTTATTATCATTCTCCTTTTTGAAAGTGCGAGGATTCGGCAAAGTAATTAAACGCATTCATTGTGTGCGCAGTTTAGTATATGAAATGAAACAATGTGAATCATAGATGGGCGCTTGTGATTCTGGAGGGGTGAAATTTTCTGT
Source organism: Dicranocentrus wangi (assembly GCA_036850665.1). NCBI lineage: Eukaryota > Metazoa > Arthropoda > Collembola > Entomobryomorpha > Entomobryidae > Dicranocentrus > Dicranocentrus wangi. The sequence continues at coordinate 9,994 of JAANSN010001164.1, read as the reverse complement.
TTTAGAATAAATGAAGCAGAGATTTTGGAAGAGCTGTTGTATTTGACTAGCATTATTGCTAAACAGCAGCATTTATTCAGCTATAGTTTACATTGAATTCACTGAGAGAGAAGGAGTTGGTGAATTAAATAGTGAAAGCTTTTAGAGCAGGAGGGCTCACGAGTGAAAATTTCTCAATAAAATATGGGAAAGTTGGAGATTGATGTTTATACCAAGTCGCCCATCCGTGGTAAAGAGTAGGGGTTTCGTTTTTAAAGGCTTTTTTGAGTAGGCATTTGTTCGCATTTGCTGCATTGCATTGCATTGTCTAGTCACTCACACTCACCACCACTGCTCTAACGTAACTGTAAGTTCTGTTATTGCACCGCATCACAATGTATAATTTTTGCATTGCTTACATTTTCGCTGTACAGACAGAGATGTATTGAATCAGAGTAATGCACAGAAAACCTTTAGCATGGTGATGATGATGATGCGGTTTCGGAAAATGGACACCGTGATGGAATTATTGAAATGATGCGAGTTCCCGTTATGATGACAGCTCAATGTGGTGGAAAGATGTTCAAAATTCAATTGTTTGCTGCATGTAAATTATTTTACATACAGTTTTTATAAGTTGGCCTTTTCAAGTTGAATGTGCAGTTTTGCATTATTGGCAATTGAATGAAGAAGTGAACTGCTGCACAAAAATAAATTTACTTAAAGTATTTTGTTGCAGTAGACTATATTTGTTTGAAAACTGCATTGAATGGTACAGTTATACATGATGTGCATGAAATGCATGGCAAGGAGGGTTTAAGGAACTTTAAGTGGACTTCTGACTTTGTGAATAACGTGGTCTCGTTGGTAGGTTAAATACCTACTCCGAAAATATATTCGGTTTCGCGTATTATTGAATAATTAGCTTATCGTAGTTAATTATTACTCGTAAAGAAATCTTGTAATATGGGTATAGAGAAACTGATTAGTGAGTTTGGTGCTCGAGAGAAAGGTGTATTAATTACGATAGATACTAAGGGAGAAAGTTGCGCATCAGCAGTTGTATTTAATACCTGAAAATTAATAATTAACTTATCGTCTTGTCTCTTCCAGGTTGACTTGGAGCATCAACGAGAAGTATCGAAACATGAGGGGGCCGCACTGGCTCAGCTTTGGGGTTGCTCGTTCCTGGAAACATCCGCAAAAAATCGAACAAATGTAAATGACGTATTTGCAGAAATAGTTCGCGAGATGAATTGCCGGCCAACAAAAAGTAAACAGTCGTACTGTTGTAATTGTTCCTCATCCTGTTGCATACTTTGACGAGACTGTAGCGGAATCTACCTTTTTTCACTGTCACCCGCCTCTACAACTTTATTGTCAACTTCGAAGATTGCAACGCCAACGACAACATCGTGTAGAGAACGAGACTACTATATTACGATTTCTACAACTACTGTTATTATCAATACTGCTAAATACCAATCTAAATTATCCAGTAATAGCAACTCAAAACTGCTGCAGATGAAACAATAATACCTATAAAATTATATAAATACGTGTAGTGTGGTTAATAAAAAAAAGAATGAATTTACTCTTACATGATGATGATGCATATTATATCATTTTTATATATCGTGTAGGTTGTAACAACAATGACTATAAATATAAAATATATTCTATATTCATATGACATACTATATGTAAAAGTAATAATAATATGTATTGTAAGTGCATATTATTATTATTCTTAAGCGATATATATTGTTTCTAGCATATTATTAATTATCTTGTGTAGTACGAAAGCGGACATTGATTGACATTTTTAGAGATGCAATGATGCAAAATATTATTCAAAATTTTTAATGGTGAGATGCGACAAATGTAACTGTATATGAAATGCGATGCGAATTATATATTATATTATAAAAATGATGATGATGATCCAATATACAATACGTATTGAATTGGCATTCATTATAACATTTTTTAGTAAGTCTGTAACTTAAAAAATAACTGCTAGTACCACCACAACACGCGTACTGTCGTCGTATTATTATTATTGTTATTGTTAATGTAATATGGTTACATTTAAACGAGGTTGCGTTTTCAATTTAACTTGAAACATTGCGGAAATTGAATACATTGAATTGCATTACGTTGTTTGTTGTAATTGTAAAATATATGTTGCGGTTTAGGAAGAGGTGAAGTCGAATTGTAAAAACCTATAATAATGAATTTAATTATATTTGCATCTAGCTACATGATAAATTATTGGGCCAATTAATGCTGTTTCGAATTGGGAACTTCTACAAAAGATATTTTGCAGTGTGAGGTATAAAAATGCAGTTTACTTCAATGTGCTGCATGATATGTAATCCTATGGCTTCTAAACGCGACTTGTACTGTATGGACCTTCCGGTAAATAACTGTTCATATCAATTTTCTGAGAATGCCAAAGTCGGCAAAGTATTGTAACTAGTAAAAAATTACAGAAATTTAAGAAGTCGGTTTAATTCGTTAACTTTGATGACTCCAACCATGGACGATTTAGAGACATTTATTATCACGACTGTCAAATTGTTTCTTAACAATTTGTTGGTTGACACAGCGCTATATTATTATGATCGCTCTTTTTTGCTGAAAGATTTTGGAAAAATCAAGATACGTTTTTGTTTTGCTATAAAACATATACCATTACTTATGCTCCGAACACAATAAAACAAATACCTGTCTATTCCGTGCTTTCTTCCCAGATTTATTAATTGAAGCCATATTATTTTAATCAAATATATAAATATATATAACGCGCAAAGGTGAATTTGGTACATATTACATATATGGTGATGTGTATATATATGTTCGAATAAACTTCTTGAGTGCAAGTTTTTTCGTATGGTCAGTGATAACTGCAAAAATTCAAGTAGTTTCCCTTTCAATCATCTTTAAATTCGTTTCGTAGTGTGTTTGTGTGGTTTATGTGTTATGAGTTTAATGATGACTTTATGTCAGTCCTACTTACTCCTTTCGGATTATATACAGCGTGCTCTGATATAATGGTTGATCACTGCTATGAACGCTAAAATATAAATTGTACGTGTGAAAAAGATTTCTTAAAATGTATGTAAAATGTTATTCATGTTGCCAAGCTTTGTTTGTTTTAAGTTGATGAATAAATTGCAGATCATGCAAATCGCAAAAAATCGACTGCTGTGCCACGCCATTGTCTTTATTTATTTAGCGCCCCATGATATATAATGCATTTAGATTCGTAGCTACCCCTGGAATGACATAATGCTCATAAATATGGAACTTGATAATGCTGCTCTTTTATAATTATAACATACACAAAAGGTCAAGGCGCAATCACCTCGGTACGATGATCAATGATGTTCCAGTTTCACGTTAGCTGCTAAAGCTTAGTACACAGCTCCTTTTTTCCCCAGATTTTTTCCTCCTAGGGAACCGGCCATTTTTAACAGAGTAAAAAAAATTTAGTGTTACTTTGTGTGCATTTGTTGCCAAAAAAAAGTGGTTAAGACAATCGCCCGGTATTAATCGGTTCGACATGCGACATAAACTTGTAAGCTTTAATAATCGGAGTTGCAGCAGCGCATTGTGAAATGAGAGGCTCATCTTCGCATTCATTGCAAAAATGGCAACACGATCCAGTTTGCTAATAAAGCGGGCACATATTATAATAATATGGCTCATAAATTCACATGTCATGTTTGTCTTGTGTGCTCTCTCTCTCTTGTGCTGTGCTCCTAGTTGATACTTGATACTCACAATCAGCTCACAGCTGTGCTACACATGCATTTTTTTNACAATCAGCTCACAGCTGTGCTACACATGCATTTTTTTAGTATTATTATGCATACAGAGCTCAGAAAACAGGATAAAAATGTTCATTGCACACAAGTGAGAAATGGCAAAATGACAGTCTCTGTGGCTGTGTGTGTGCTAGTATGAGTCGGTGGTGTGCAAAAGTACAAGACAATTCGCATTTTTAGCTATTTAGCATTATGCAGCAGTGTATATAAAACTACTTGATGCTATGCAATACACTTTTATGCATTCATTGAGCACACAACAAAACACACAAAACACAACACTCAATTACTTTTCGCACAAGAGTGAATATGGATTATTATAGATAGGGTGCAAATAAAAAAATATTGGTAGCCAAAACGTTTTTGATGTTACGACGAGTTTGGCATGTTACATTATTACAAGTATCAAGTAGTGCAATATAGCTGGCTGGAAGTTCCATTGAAGTAAAAGCTAGAAAGAAATCCTATTTGCGAATTGCGATCTACCTAAAACTTGTCTGATTACAATAATACTTTGATTACGATTGATTGAGTTTTGTTTTATATTTTATATATAATTGTGAGTTGCAATTTCTTTTGTTATATATGAATTTATTATTAGCATGTACTTTCTAACTTTTTGTCTTCATTCGGTTCACTTCGGTCATCGGTGCGGTTGCCGACAAAATTGACATTTTGTCTATCCTATCATGACATGTCGTTCTTTCTATCTATTCTATTAGTTCTAGTCTGACATATTCCAGAGCTAAACGCTCAAAATCATTGAAAATACACCTTTCCCTTCAAGTGTTAAAAAACCATTTCCGTCGATGTCGGATTTTGAAGAAATGGAAAACCCGTTGTATAACTGTTCGGTAAGTTGTGTACACCCGGAGAGGCTCAAGAGTCACGATGCTGGCTGCTTACCTGTATGTTTGATACTATGCTGTGCGTGAATATAAAAAAAATTGACGTATGGAGGCTGCAGATTTCTCTATATTATATTATTTATAACCCGAAACTTTCCCTTGCCCGTGGGACTATTGTGGAAACGTTATCAAGCTGGCCTTAATTACTTTTTACTTTTATAATTCATGCTAATTGCATAGATTTTAACAGAATAACAGAATAACATATCTTTATTTCAAGTGTCTTGCTTGTAATCACAATTATCATCATGTTTCTCAACAAGTGACACATTAACCATAAATATATCGACCTTATGTAAGTAAAATACTAGACTAAAAAAAGATAAAATCATTTAACGGGTAAATGTATGGCTGTAATTTTCAGGTGCTTGAAACATTCTTCAGTGTGATGCCGCTGGATGATCTAAAATCCTGCCGTCTCGTATGCAAGCTGTGGAAGATTGAGACTTTACGCTCGCTTCGGAAACGCACTTGTATTGATTTGAATACGAGGTCAAAACTCACTCGATTTCTGCATTCAGAAGAATCAAAAGTTTATTATAAATTCTCATTTAAACTTTGCGAATGGAATACTGCCGTATCTTCGTATTTGGCCAACATTAAACCAAGTAGTATTGAGGTTAGAGTAAAGCTCTTTCTGAACAAGGAGGACAATGGAATGTGCCTGTTGAATTTAGAAGATCTCCTCCTGACACAATCTGCCAGCCTTGTTAAGCTTGTGATAAATGTGGACTCCGCTGGAACCCTGCGTCTTATAATTCCTGAAAAATTGCTAAGCCTTACGTATCCTCTACTACGTGAATTATGCGTAATTAACGAGCACATGAACGTTGACTGGCTGTATTCACTTTGGACTTCGATAACAAGAAATTCCTCAAAACTTAAAGTGCTTGATTTTCGCAATATGACAAGCGAGAGTCTATTACAAGAATGTTTAGAGCTTACAATTAAAAATTTAAACGAATTAACTTATGTACACAATAAGAAAAGTTCGGTTCAAAAGATGCACCAACAGCTCAATCAGTATCCGATCTCACGCGAACTGAAACGCCTCCGCATATCATTTCAGGATATAAATGAGAAACTACTAACAAACGTTTTAACAAAACTTCCTATGCTAGAAATACTGGAATTTTATACTCAAGACGAATCTGCATTGTCCCCTATTACATTTCCCGTAATGCCAAATCTCAGAGTTTTAGACGCAGGAAATGCACAGTTTTCCTTTCCCACTGTTAATTCCAATGTGTTTCCCAAGTTATTAGAAATTAAAGCAACTTATTGGGACTGGGTGTACACGCATGAGCAACTTCCCGACGTTCATTATTATTGGAGAACCAGTGATCCACATATAGGAGTTACAGGTATTCATCTTCGATTCCCGAGTTGGACAGCACTAAATTTGCATTACGCAAGACTAGAGAATTTTAACGACTTTATTCAAGTCATAAGTGCAAAATTTCCCAGTGCTTGTAATTTTACCATACACAATGTTCCGGTATGTGAAGATGTGCAACTAGGTTTGCAAAGGTGGTCGGAAGTTTTCGAGTTTAGAGTGAGGACGTGGAGAATTGCATCCTTTTGTTCGAGCGAAGTTACTAATACAAATCCATTCATTATGTCGGTTGACGAGTCCTCGGACCAGCCCAGAGGTAATTACCTAACTTAATTGTTACAACGTACTGGTATTGAAAAGTATACCTACGTAAAAATTGGTATAAGTAGAAACTGAATTGCGTTCTTTATTTTTAAAAGCATTAGAAACACTGGATTTTGGCACGGGAATGTGGTCTAAAATTTGGCAAGATAATATAGCCATTATGTCAAATTTACACATGGGTTGGGTAGGAAAGCTAGTGAAATTCGAAAACCTGAAAGTTTTAAAACTCCTCTGGGTATGTTTTAATTGATTTGCTAAATGCATTCGATAAATATACAACAAGCAACAAACCATTCAACATTCAGCTTTATTTATAAGTTGATTATATTTTGTTATTTCAGGTCAAAAATTTGTTTTCTACTCTTAAATTATTGAATGAAGATGTGCTACCTAATCTGTCCCTTTTAGAATTCGTCGGTAACGTGTGTATTAATAGATTTGACAGGGCTAGCGTACGAAGGGCACGTCCTCAATTGCGTTTGTGCCAAAACAGAAGCTGTTATTGCAGTGATGAAGACTGGTGGTATATCAACGATCCTGACAGTTCAAAATCATTTGAAAAGCTTTTCTCGTACTCCAAATCATGCGCACACATTTAGTTTATATCTGTAAAATCTACGTAAATATTATGTATAATAAAAATATGTATAAATGGGAATATAGCGATTTACTAAATAAACTTTGCAGTTTTGTCCTTTTACATCCGAAATATAAACCATATTCATAATGAACTTATTACATCAATGAGATTGATGCTATACGATAATATAATTAATTTTTAGTAGTTAAAGATAATTATTGCATACCTAAATAATAGTGATTTTTACTTAAAACTATAAAACGGTGCTGTCAAATCAGACGCAACATCTAAGCTAATTACCAACAATTATTACAAACCTATTTTTGCCGATTATGTTCTTCTCTGAAAAGCATATCGGTACGAAAAGTACGAGACAAAATCCGCCCATTAGATTTTAATATTTAACTTTCCTAATCCTTAATTACTTAATTCAGATTAAAATTAACTCCGAATTCATAATCGCATTCTTCGAATCATCCCGTTTTAATTTGTCCCGGCGTTATGGGTTGTGGGGGAGCTGGTCTCGCTGCTACAGGATTTGCTGTAGCTGCTTTTCTATCTTGAATTCTTAAAGCTTCGACACCCATTTGCAAACTGGAACCAAAATATCCGTAATCCGTCTTATACTCTTCCAAAACATCTGGGGATTTCCTTATGGATTTTAGCACTGGACATACAAGTTTCTAAAATAGGGATTGTGAATATACAATTTAGACGTCAGAAATTTTCTCGATTAATTACAATGAGTTAACGAGTAGTTACGCCTCAACTTACAACAACTAAGGCCTTTATCCTTTGTGCAGACGCTTTATCCGCTTGTGTGTGACCTACACCCTCCAAACAAAATTCCACTCTTATTCCGACCTCAGAGATCTTTGGTATGATGAAAGCCTTTATAACTTCGTTTCCTAATTCTCCTAGACCAGCTATCGATCCATATACAGCAGCTAGAGGTGCCTTTTCATTATGTAATGCTTCCCCAAATAACTTTGTCATCCTTGTTTGAACGTTATTCGTTGAAGTAGTGTAATTTTTACACACTAATGCCATTAATCTGGACGCAAAATCACGCAGAGCCCAATGGTTATCTTGCTCTGGACGAACACAAAGTTGCTTACTGACGATACAAGTAACAATACTAGGGATGATTTCATGAAGCTAAAAAATCATAAAGCACAAACGCATTAAATGTGAGAAGTAGGACTCTGACCAACGAACTATTTTATTCCTGACTTACATATTTTTCCAAATACAAGGTTTGGTTGTCTAAAAGACTTTTAACCATCCTCATGAGATATATCAACAGCGCCAAATTATAGTGAACAACATTGACACGAACCCCTTCAGCAATAAATGTACAAAGTCGGGGTAGCATTTCATACAGTCCAGGGTCATTTGATAAACTTTGGAGGGCCTCCTGCAATATCATAAAAAAATAAATGAGCATATCATAATCATGTACGGAGTAAAAACTGGAACTGTTGTGTTCGTTGACAAGCTAAACACTTACCGTCCTACGAGTTTCATCAGAACCCACGCAAGCCTCTGTTATTTCCTTGTAATATAACTGCTGCTCGACGGAAAGTTCATGTGTTGCCAACTGCTTAATAAAAACTGGTTCACTGGATTTGAATTTCAGTGATTTCCCCACAGTTGGCGTAAACGGACCCAGACCTTTACCTCTGGCACCTTTACTGTTCTTGTTCGTAGGATCAATGCTATCACTTCGTTGTTGGTCTTTCGACTGAGGAGGAGGATTTTCGGGAATGGATGGCTGTACTCCTTCAATGGCAAGCCAATGTGCGCGTAAACATACTTCCTGTGGAACTTTAGGAATAGGAGAGCCAACAATTTCAGACAATTCAACTTCCTTATCTTCTAGAAAGTGAATTTCCCTTCCTCCCCCAGATGCAAACCGGAATGGCAAAGCCTCCGGACCCCCAAGTCCATACAATGGCTGCAAGAATAATCAGATTCAAGTAATTAGTACATCAATCATCAAACCTATATAGCATTGCAGACGTGGACGCCTCCCCCCAAATACTAACAAATAGTGCATCAATCTTAACCTTAGAATTCATCATTTAAAGTCGTTGCGTACCTCAAAATTCCTGACTTTCATGGAATGATCAATATCCTGCTGATTCAGTTTAATGCGGCGCCCCATCTCCATAAACTTTAATGCATCTTGCACGATGCACTTCAATCTATAAGTAACATCTTCAGCTAATTCTTTAGCGGCATCATCTTGGATATTTGATACACCGACTGATTCTGACATTGCTTTGACAGAATCAACATACAACATTGCAGAGCATGTTACTCCACTTGAAGGCCCGGCTCCGATGCTGCTTCCGGTCTGTCCGATCCCACCATGCATTCCCCCCAAAGGAATATCTTTCTCAGCCATGCTTAACTAGTTTCACAATTGACGCCGAACGCTTCAATTAACTATTACAAATCTGGCACTGCTGTACTGAGCCCCGTGAGATCACAGAGATGACGGATTCGGCACATGCACGCTTATTTGAACCTTGTTCAGTGAGTCATTTTGGCATATAGTTTACACTGTTTTTTTGCACACCTTCCTGGCATCAATACTCATGTCAGACATCAGAATCAGAACAGCACCTTAATAATGCAATACTAGTAGTAACAGTTAAACATTTTACGACATGCGTACCAGACTTGTCACTTCCAACTTAAAAATACTATATATACTTACATGCAGATTTTAATTTTTAAATAATTTTATTACTACTACAAACAGAAATGTAATGTTGCAGTTTAGTGATTTTTAGTAATAATTTCAGTAACCCCAAAAAGCAGTGGATTTTTCGCCGCAAGAAGCGCCCTGCACATCACTACAAAATGTTTTGTTGTTTTGGTCCGGATACGGACGGATCTGACTGATATGGATGTAATAAAACAACAAAGCTTGAATTGAAGCGGACCAACTGGGATGGCTTGAGACGGATGGGGTACACGAGTATTATAGAAAGACGCGTGACGTAACGTAATACGCATACCACAT